>JAXCGZ010009662.1:10000-12500 GCA_037179515.1 Halocaridina rubra
TCACTTTAAATTTTTTTTGTGTGAATACTATTCATTCATATCTTCTATTAAGATGTTTGGGATATGGCTTCTCCTTCACAAGTTTCTCTACATCAGTTTCAATGCTGGTGGTGGCAAGGCGAAGACAGGCGCAATGTGTGTGTCGTTTCCCGGTTAATTTAGGATATTGGATTGCACTTTTTTTATGGCGAAAACTGCATTTGCACACATAGGCACTCCTTGCTGACCAGCTTCGAGAAATTCTCAATGTTTTCATTATTCTTTGCAATTAACAGTGGGCCAGACTGAAGTTCACACAATTCAAGTAGAAGTTCAGGTAACTTTGTTTCCACACAAGCTTCCATGGGGTTATTGAACAAAAGTAGACTAGGTTTTAGTTTTCAAATGCCTCTAAATATCGTCTCAAACTCACAAGACAATGCTTCAAGCTTTTCTACAATAGTTGAGAACTATTTCATTATTTTGATTACTTCACGACGAGCAGGGAAGCGTGTCAAATCATTCTTGTTAAGCAGTCACTGAAGTGTTGCAGCTTTCTGTGGAAAGCAACAACATGTCCTACAATTTGGGAAGCATTCTGTCCTTTTCTTTGTAAGTACATGTTCAGTGTGTTCAGGTGGTCAGTTATGTCTGTAAGAAGTGTTGGGGAGTATAAAAAGTGTTTGTATTTCCGGCAAGTTTGGTTATTTTCTGATTATCTCTAAGGCTTTTGACAGTCTAGCACAAGGCTCTGTTGGCCAAACTCCCTGCCTATGGCTTTACTTCTTCTTTCTGTTCTCTGATTTCCAGTTTTCTTACTGACCGTTCTATATCTGTAGTTGTTGATGGCGCGACATCTAGCCCTTTTTCTGTTACTAGTGGTGTTCAACAGGGCTCTGTTCTTTTGCCTACTGTCTTCATTAATGATCTTCTACAATCCCCATCTTCCTCTCTTCTTCATGCCTTTGCTGATGATTCTTCCTTTCACTTTTCCTCTGCCTTTTCTTCACAAGCTTCATCTGTTACTTGTAATCAATCTCGTATCACTCTTTCCTCTACTCTTAACTCCGATTTGCAGAGAATATCTGAGTGGGGCACTCAAATCTTAGTTAAATTCAATGCCTCCAAGACACAGTTTCTGGCTATCACTTTATCTTCTCCTCATGATAACCCTATTGTCTTCGAAACTAATGAAATTTACCCTCTTAACTCTATCAACATATTAGGAATCCATATAGCCTCTAACTTGTCTTGGAGGAATCACATAATCCAAATTTCTAAATATTCATCCAAAAAATTGGGGTTTTTATTTCGTTTTCGTCATTACTTTTCCTCATTGCCTTTACTTAAAATTTAAAAAGGTCTTATCAGCCCCTGCTTAGAATAATGCTCACACATCTGGGGTGCTTCTTCTTATACTTATCTTCTTGATAGGGTAGAATCTAAGGCAGTCAGACTCATTAATGATCCTTCTCTTACTTCTAACTTGGATTCTCTCTCTCTTCGCCGTAAGGTATCTTCCTTTTCTCTTTTACATCGCTTTCTACTTCCATCACTGCTCTGATGACTTGGCGAGTTGCATTCCTCCTCCACTGCCGAGGCCGCATAACACTCGCCAAGCGGCCTCATCTCACAGGTACTGTCAGGAGATTTGTAGCTCGCGGATAGGTCTGTGCAGCGACTGCTTCTTCCTATCCATCTCCAGACTCTGGAACTCTCTTCCTCCTTCTGTCTTTCCTAATTCTTATGACCTTTCATCCTTCAAAAAGCAGATCTATCGTCATCTCAGAGCCTAGTCCTCCATATCTCTGGGTCCTCTGTACTTTGACTGCTTTTTTCTGTCTGTCGTTTTCCTTTGTGTGACATTACCTCATCTCTGCCTTGCCCTTAACCTTTTTCTTTCCTTCGTCTTGGTATTTTCTCATTCCCGGGACTTTATTGATGAGGGCAGTTTCTGCCTGTCCCAGTGTCATACTCTTAAAAAAAAGAAAAAAGAAATGAAAGAATATCTTATCTCAAATCAATGTTGGAGTGTTTTCTCAGCATTCAGCCACGTAACACTTGAATATAGTGACAGGTCCCTGTACTTTGTATTCAGTTCTTCCAGGAATGTTATGAGTTTTCTATGTATATGCCTCTTATTTCCGTCTTTAACTAAATTCACAATGCTGAAAACACTTCAATACATCAGTCATCTGCAGTATCTGGCCACACAATGCCTGTTGGTTAATAAAGCAATACAGTGTGGTGCAATGCATTCCATTTTTCTTTAGCAAACCAAGTTATCCCACATTTCTTTCCGCCATAGCTTTTTGCACCATATTTTACATTGTTGGAATACTTTTCAACATTCCATATTCATTGGCCACTAATTCGAGGAAAAATTAAATATCAGAGTCTCTGGTACTATCACTCATTGACTGTGTCATGCGAAATTCCTCGTGCACCACAAAATTCCTCATCAGCGGTAAGGGTAAATATGAGCAACTGGCTTATGTCATTTACATCGGTGGTTACATCC
>JAXCGZ010009662.1:17500-22500 GCA_037179515.1 Halocaridina rubra
GGGTTTGACTGGGGTATCATATTTAACAATAAATCTATATGAATGCAAATTTTTCTGATTTAAAAAAACAAAGATTTCTAGGATACTGTGAGAGCAAGCGACCATGGTACCTTGTCTTTAAAAGTGGAGGGGAAGACTCAACTTTTAACGATAGACCTATTCCCCAAACCAGCATAGTTTGCTGAATTATTGAGAAAATACTGAGAAAAAAATTTTTCTTCTCGAGTCCTTCAACTTTCTGTCAGTGAGAGAAAATGGCTTTAGAGAAGGCAGGTGTACCGTAACAAACTCAGCGGAATTTTATGATGGCGTAAGCCAGATCCTACAAGAAAAAAGAGTGCTGGTCAGATTGCATATTATTAGATTTTCAGAAGGCATTTGATACAGTCCCACACATAAGTGCGTAAAAACTTAGGGTGGGTAGATATTTAGAGTGGGTAAAAACTTACTTAGAGGGAATGGAGAAAATGGTCAGACTGATATAATTAATGTCTGACTGGAGAAACATTGCCAGCGGTGTTCCAGGGGATCAGGTTCAGTCCATTCCTATTCTATATGTATATAAATGATCTGCCAGAGTCTTTAAATACAGTGTTAGATATGTTTACAGGTGATACAAAGATTGTTAAGAATGCAAAAGGCTAGAACAATGGTAGAGAACTTCAGAAAGACCTAAATATTCTATAGGAGTAATCAGAGAAGTGGCTAATGAGATTCAATACTTCAAAATACAAAGCTATGAAAATGGACAAGAATGCCAGAAGGACCAATCTGGCTACTTTTTAGCAGAAGCAGAACTTCAAGAGACAGAGAAGGAAAGAGATCTGAGGGTAAATCAGTTGGTAGAATTGGCTCCAGAAATTAATAGAAATGGTGTAGTAGAGGCTTCATATGCTTTCTCAGCAAATATAAAGGTGACCTTCAAGCACATGGAAAAGGGATTGTTCAGAAATATTTACGTATCTTATATGTGACCAAGGCTTAAATATTCAGCAACCATTTGGGATCCTCACTTGAAAAAGCTTATAAATAAACTAGAAAAATTTTAAAGGCGTGCTACGGAGCTGGTGGCAGAGATGCGCAATCTCTGTTATTATGAAGGGCTGAGGGAGTTAGACTTACCAATACTTGAAGCGAGATGGAAGAATGGATAATATGGGCATGGTTTTAAAGTCCCTCATGATTTTGACAAAATATACAGGGAACGAGGATCTGGTATATGTTGCTCTAAAACTAGAGGTCGTAGCTTGAAGATTCGTAATAAACCTCCTTTGCATGTATGGAAGTACTTTTTCGTACAAGAATTGTTAACAATTGGAGTTTGCTAATCGAGGAAGCAGAAATGTTAAATGCATTCATGGTTTTAGGGACAAATAGGCTAAGTACCATCCAGTACAAATTGGACACTAACCAGGAAACGGAGTTACAAGCATATGACTCATTCCCTAAAGAATAATTAACTAATGACTAACTTACACACGCAAGCATACACGCACATACACACACACACACACACACACAAATAAGATTTTTGGAGGAAGCAAATAAAGCACAAGGGCAGGAGAGAAAGGATCTAGAAAAAAAGAATAAAGAAGCTGGAAGGGGAAAAGAGTCAACTAGAATCTAGAATTTCTAAACAAGAAGATAAAAACAAACAGCTGAATGACAACCTAAAGGAATTAGATGTTAGTTCACTGCTCTCTTCTGAGAGAGACGAGATTGCTGCTTGGAATGTCCAGATTAAGGAAAACATTGAACAGTTCAGAAAAGAGTTCCAGGAGCTGAATATGGAAAATGATGCCATGAAAACGTCCTTTGCTGATGCACTAAAGGGGAATGTGGCAGTAAAAGAGGCTGTAAAGGTGGTGGCACTGGAAAACATACAAACAGTTGACTATAAAGAGACAGTAATAGAAAAAATGAAAGACGTTGTGATGGAAAGGGCAAACCCACTCATCAGACAGGCACTTGATAAGGAGAAGACAGTGGTAATCTCAGGCATAGGTGAATCCCGGGAGCCAACATGGCAGGGGAGACTTGAAGAAAATAAAGCTAGGGTTGTAGACCTGATAAGAAAGCTTGGAGTAGTATGTGGTCCTGAGGATATTGTAAACATACACCAACTAGGTAAATATTCGAGGGAAGAATAGCCGAGACCAACAAAAGTAACCTTTGAGAGAGGGGAAACATGTAGGGAAATATTGTTGAGAAAAAAAAGTCTAAAAGACTTTCAAGAATTCAAAGAAGTGTTCATTAGATGATACAGAACACAGGAAGAGATGGGAAAGATCAAAAACTTGTTGCAAGAGGCAAGAAGGTTAAATGATGAGAGAAATGAAGAAGAGAAGAAAAATTTTCGTTACAGAATACTTCCAGACAAAGGGGAGATAAAGAAGATAATGACAGAAGATCAGGGGATGGGGCCTCATTAAGATTGTTATACACAAATGCTGATGGATTAGCTGGTAAGGCAGTAGAATTAAAAGATAGGATTCACAACAGTAAGGCAGATATAGTAGCAATTACAGAGACTAAGTTGAGTGAGGACATAAACAGTGTCACAGTTTTTCCTAAGGGCTTCAGAATACTAAGGGTTGAAAGATCTGAGAGGACTGGTGGAGGGATAGCACTGCTCATAAGTGAGAGGATTCAAGTTGAAGAAATAAACTTGGCTATAGAAAGTGAGTTCAGGGAATTTCTTGTTGCTCGCATAAATACTGGATCAGAGAGCATTATAATAACTGTTGTATACAACCCACCAAGGAACCAAAATAGGCTTGAAATTTATGAGGAAAGTCATATAGGTACTATTGAAGTCATAAACGCAGTTGTTAACATGGCACGGGAGAAAAAATGTAGGATTTTGATTATGGGAGACTTTAATCATAAAGAGATAGATTGGATAAATCTTGACCCACACAGTGGTGAGGACTCATTCGGGGCAAGATTCCTAGATTGCGTACAAGGGAATTTCCTACACCAACATGTAATGGAACCAACAAGAGCCAGGGGTGGGGATGAGCCATCACTACTTGATCTAGTGTTCACAGATAATGTGTTGGATATTGAAAATATTGAGTATGAACCACCAATTGGAAAGAGTGACCACTGTGTGTTGTTGATGGAGTATATGATTGAAGATATTCTTCCTGAGAGTAGAGGCACTGAGGACATGAGGAGGAACTATCCGAAAGGAGATTACATCAAAATGAATGAGCTTTTTGCAGTTATTGACTGGAGAACCTCATTTTACAACAAATCTATACAAGAAATGTATGACATCTTTTGTGAGAAATATGGGAAGATAGTAGATTGCTGCATACCTGTCACCAAAGTAGGTGTAATTCATGCCAGAGAGAAATGGTTCGATAATGGGTGTAAAAGAGCTAAGGAGTGGAGAGACAAATGCTGGAAAAGGTATAGGAGGAGAAAAAACATAAATGCCTGGCAAGCCTACAAAAGAGCAAGAAATGACTACCTAAGTAAAAGGAGAGAGGCAGAGAGAGATTATGAGAGGGACATCACCAGGAAGGCTAAAGAAAATCCCAAGCTTTTCCACAGCTTTATCAGAGGAAAACTGAAGGTAAAAGAACAGGTTTTAAGGCTAAAGAGAGCGGATGGAAGCATCACTGAGACGGACGAAGAGATCTGCAAAGAATTGAACAAGGAGTTTCAGTCAGTATTTACAGTAGAAAATACCTCACCCCCTCAGATTGCAGTGATAGAAGCTCAAGGGCCGGTATTAGAGAACATCAACCTTACAGCCACAGAGGTATGCAAAGCGCTGATGGATTTAGATGTTCATAAAGCTACAGGTCCTGATGACATATCCCCTCATGTGCTTAAAAAATGTGCAATCACAATATCAGTGGCACTAAGTATCATATTTAAGGAGTCACTGGAGTCGGGGGAGATTCCAAGATGCTGGAAACAAGCAAATGTGATACCTATCTTCAAAAAGGGAAGGAGGGATACGGCTCTGAACTATAGACCAGTTTCCTTGACCAGCATAGTTTGCAAAGTTATGGAGAAACTACTAAGGAAACATATCTCTCTTCACTTGGAATCCTTCAACTTTTTGTCAGTGAGGCAACATGGCTTCAGAGAAGGTAGATCAACAGTAACAAACTTATTAGAATTTTATGATGAGGTAAGCCAAATCTTATAGGAAAGAGAGGGCTGGGCAGATTGCATATTCCTAGACTTCCAGAAAGCGTTTGACACTGTTCCACATGGGAGACTTATTAGGAAGCTGCACTCAATGGCTAGAATAGGTGGAAATGTTTTGGAATGGATAAAAACTTACTTAGAAGGAAGGGAACAGAGGGTTAGAGTAAGACACTCAGTGTCTGAATGGAGAAGAGTTAGTAGTGGAGTTCCACAGGGTTCAGTTTTGGGGCCACTTTTGTTCCTTGTATATGTAAATGACCTACCAGAGTCTGTAAATTCATTCATGAATATGTTTGCAGATGATGCAAAGATTGTGAAGAAAGTAAAAAACGAGAACAATGGTAGAGAACTTCAGGAGGATCTAAATAATCTGCATGAGTGGTCAGAAAAGTGGCTAATGAAGTTCAATACCTCAAAATGTAAGGTAATGAGAATGGGTACAAGTGCAAGAAGGCCCAAGCTTGACTACTCGGTGGCTGGAGTACAGCTTCAAGAGACAGAAAATGAGAGAGATCTAGGAGTAAACATACTGGCAGATTTGTCTCCAGAAATACATATAAATGGCGTAGTAAGGGCAGCATATGCATTCTTATCAAATGTAAGGGTAGCCTTCAGGCACATGGACAAGGAAATGTTCAGAAATATTTATGTAACCTATGTGAGGCCAAAACTCGAATATGCAGCCACCTTTTGGAATCCGCACTTGAAAAAGCACATAGCTAAGCTTGAAAAAGTTCAAAGACATTCCACGAAACTGGTGCCAGAAATACGCAATCTCAGTTATGATGAGAGGCTGAGGGAATTAGACTTGCCATCACTCGAAGCTAGAA
>JAXCGZ010009662.1:25000-30000 GCA_037179515.1 Halocaridina rubra
TAATAATAATAATAATAATAATAATAATAATAATAATAATAATAATAATAATAATAATAATAATAATAATTACTACTACTGCTAGTAATAATACAAATAATAATAATAATAATAATAATAATAATAATAATTACTACTACTGCTAGTAATAATAAAAATAATAATAATAATAATACAAAAATCTGCATGTTATAGCAAAGAGAGAGAGAGAGAGAGAGAGAGAGAGAGAGAGAGAGAGAGAGAGAGAGAGAGAGAGAGAGAGAGAGAGAGAGAGAGAGAGAGAGAATTGAAATTTCAACTTTTTATGCTCATATTACAAAAAGATATAGTAATTTCTTTAGAAAATGTTTAATAAGCTTTTCATCCATTTATAGGATTTAGATGAGCGCATAAATATTTGAATAGCAGTCAAGATTACGGTCCTATCCAGCTGCGTAGAGGAAAAAAAATATTTGAATGCTTAAAGAATTAAGGCTCATTATTTTATATATTTTTTTGATTGTACCACAGCCGAAGTTTTGAAAAATATATTTTTGTATCTGCTTTATTATAATTTATAAGTTAAGATGAAAATAAATAAAGCTTGATTCTGCTTTTTGAGCTGATCTATATGAGAGAATGATTAATAGATTCTTAACTTGTACATCCATCTACTTATCGGAACCATTTGAAGATATTTCCTGTGACATAATCGAGAGATTATTCCGTGCCATAATCGTATCTTAACTTGTGTATGTATCTATTTATAGGAACCGTTTTGAGATATATCCCGTGCCATAATCGAGTCTTAACTTGTACATATATCTACTTATAAGAACCGTTTAGAGATATTTCCAGCGCCATAATCGACTCTTAACTTGAACATATATCTACTTATACGAACCGTTTGGTGATATTTCTCGTGCTTCAAGCGAATCTTAACTTGTTCATACATCTACTAATAGGAACCGTTTGGAGATGAACTTCGTCATATTTTACTGCAGCATTGGTATACGAGCTTTCGTATTTCAGTCAATAATTATCTATTCACAAGCTGAGAATAATTCACTTGGAAAAAGGCTTTCCTTAGGAAGGTCTTTTTTACAGAGGGCCCAGAGTATCTTAATTCACTTGGTAAAAGGCTTTGCTTAGGAATGTCTTTTTTACAGAGGGCTCAGAGTATCTTTACCATGAGTGTATTCTCAACATTGAGTCTCTAAGTCTTATATTCCCTGATGATATCATAAAGCTTTTGGTCACACAGATTGCTGAAGAAAAAAAATATTTTGTGAATCTCAACAAAATGGAATCAAGATCAAAATGCTTATACACTAAGTGAAAACAAAACACTTTCACGAGCCATTTTGAGCTTCATGTTTTTAAGAACACCAGCAAGAGGAAAGACTGATCACTGGAGAAGACATAAATTTGCATATTGGAAAGAGCAGGGAAGAAATGGAAAGAGAGTACAAGGTGGTTGAGGAGTGGGAGAGAGAAATGATGAGGGAGAGTAATTTCTAGATTGCTCAGTATCTTTTGATTTGGCAATTGTGAGTATATGGCTGAAGAAGAGAGTGAGAGATACCATGACTTATAGGTGCGGAGAGAGGGAGAGTCAAGTTGATTTTATCACGTGCAGAAGACCCCACCTTAAAGAGATAAGAAATTACATGATCTTCTAATGTGAAATTGTGGCTGCATAGCAGAGGGTGGAGGTGATGGCCTGGAAGATGAAGCATGGACAGAAAAATAAACCCATGAAATTACCATCCAGAATTAAGTGTGGTGAGATTGAAGGAGAGGAATTGAACAGAAAGTTGAGAAGGAGAATGCTATGTGAGGCAAGATTCCATTAAGATGCTCAAGATTGGTGGAGATACAACAGTGAATTGACAAGAAACGTCAGAGAAGAGGTGTTGGGAAAAGCAGCTGGGTAGAATCCTCCTAAGGACTGAGAGACATGGTGGTGGAACGAAGAGGTGCAAGTGGCAGTGATAGCAGAGAAAGAAGCAAAGAAAAAATGGGATGAGTCTAGTAGCCAGAAACATAAGGAAAACCACAAACAGTTACCCAAAGAAGCAAAGAGGGCCGTGACAAAGGCACAGGAACAGGAACTGCGTGAGGTAAATGAAGAGTGGGAAACATTAGAGGAGTAAAGAAAGATTTTCAGAATTACAAGAGCTCGGGATAAGACCACCATCGATTTCACTCAAATAAGGCAGGTTAAGGATGAGGATGATGACAAAGTAAGAGCTAAGAAGAGGTGGGAGGAATTTTGAAAGACTCTTGAACGAAGAAAGCCCAAGGACAATCTTTGAGGATGGAGTTCTTAGCCAAGACAGAACGCCTGCCATCATCAGTAATAAGGTAATTGTAGCTCTTAGGAACATGAATTTTAAATAATGAATTTGTGTGAATTCAGTGACTCTCCATAGAGACAAGCAGTAAAGGTATAACATATATTGTGGTGTATGCTTATTTTGGGTACCGTAAAATGAGAAGTTATTAGAAGGAAATCTGTAAGTTGACCAGTATGTGTATTGTTTAAGACCAGATTAGGAAATTGTAGAGCAGAGGTGTGATAGAGTTTCTTTAATGATTTGTATTTGGCTAAATATTTTGGTATTCATCCACACATGTCGTGCTTCATGTCAATAACTCCTACGGTTATACATACATATAATAGTTGAATCTTTCTGCCAGTGCTTTATTATTTTAAGGAAGAAATGGTTCTTGGTGTAGGAATTGCCGTGTAATTGATCTGAATTTTATTGAACACTAGAAAAATTAATACCCAGTATTGTCCATTACCCATGACTGGGACCAAAACTTTTTATGACAAATTTAAATAATGTTAACTAAAGTGTGCGTGGTAAAGAAGTCTTAATATTATAATACAGATGATTGTGGTATGTTTTATATGTTGTTCCCATACCATTGCCTGGAATAAATGACTATTTTTTTAGTTATAGTGGCTCTGTGCAGTCCATATTTAATTAGTGGTGTTCATGGTTTGCATATTTTTGCAGGTGAGCATATGACAAAGGGCTATGCTGCTGTTAACCCATTTAAGAAGATACCTGCTGTGAGGGATGGCAATACACTCTCACTAGCAAGGTACACAAAAGATTCTCACAGTATGAGAAAGCAAACTGCAAGGGGTCAGAGTCTGATAAGTTTTGGTACCTATGTTGCCAATTTTTTTTTCCAGCTGTAGACTGATGTTATTCTGTCTTACTACCCAGTTCATCATAACTTGTTGTGCATGTGAATTAAGTTTCACCTTTAGTATTTAGTTAGCTTGTAATATTTGGCTCATGATAAAGGTTGGAAGCATAATGAAGCAGTAAGTTGTGGTGAGGTATAGGGTAAAGAACATTTTCCTGACTGATTTGTAAGCTGCATGCATTGAAGAAATATTTTAAAACTATAGTATTTTATATCACTCATTATGAAGAGAGTGAAATGGAATATTTAATTGGTATAGGGCAACATCTATGATCTTCCAGCCCACGAGATATATTTTATCTTGATTCAGGCCAAACGTTCACTTCAAGAATGTTAAATTTGCTTTTATAATACAGTATTTTAAATTATAAAATGAAATAAAACTAAATCCGGCCTTGCAGATTAGATTTTGTGATTTTAATAGGATATTGCTAGTATACAACTGATGTAGCCAAAATTATTATGTGAATAAACTTAACATTTCTGAAGTGAAGAGTTTACTTAGTAGTTTATCAACGAATTATAATAAAAATCGATAATGGCGATTAGACACTTACAATCATCAATAAGACATTATTTATCTGTACCATGATCTTTTAAATATTCACTTTTAAGCTGATTACCGCTTTGACTGGCAGTTTTTTAAATTTTCGTTTGGTTAACCAATTACCATTTTGATTGGCAATTGGAGAGAATATATGATCCTTCCTAGCTGGACTAATTATGGATGGTATTAATGCATTTGCTTAATTGTTTAGGGTTTTATGGGGTTTTATTATTTCTTCCCCATTTTACTTAAACAACATTTATGCTGAATTGATATAACCCTCAAGGGTTTTTTTTTTTTATAAAAATTAATTTTTAGGTATGTACCATTTCAGTTTTTTCCCCCTAAAATAAATGTCAAGCTGTTAAAGAAATTAAACCGATTCCTTTATTATTTTCAGCATTTTGTACCTTTATATTTTAGTACAGTATATGACAGTTCCTTCTCTGTTTTTACTGTTGCTAAGTTGCAGGTACAGCTTAGTATACCATAATTTTACTTCCTTCTGGGAAGCCAGCCATGACAGTGCTGGTCATAGAATTTTATATTTAGTTGGGAATAGCATCTGTAATGATATTTGGAATCAAAGTTGATGTTAGAGCCATTATTAATTCAATATTGGATTGTAACAAGTATAATCCGAAGGAAGCATTAAGAAAAAAAAATGCAAATTTCAAATGGATGGATTTCGATACTAGGAGTCATGCTGATCTTAAGGTGTAGAAAGTATTACTGTAGCATAATCTTAATGGGGAAAGAAGCCAATATAAGATGCATTCTGCCACATCACTCACCACATTTATGCTCAGCAATTTTTTTTTATCTTTTGTGCTTTAGCTTTTAAATTTATAATACTATATATTCTTTTACATTTTATCTCATACGATATGTGCACTTACGTAAAGCTTAAAAGCAATTTTTTCTTTTAACAAAATATTTTCAAAATTCCTTTTTACAGTGTTTCTAAGTTTTTTACTTGAAGGTTTTTTAAGATTAACACATTTCTTCATCTAAATTTTTCTACGTGGTTTCCCCACAATAGGATTTTTGACCAGTTTCCATTAAAACTACAAGTTTTTGATACATTCTATTATAAGAACTAGTGTATACAAGATCTTTAAAACTATAGTAGTTTTCCATCAAAAATTTTTAGAACTTAATACAATAAGAGTTCAGGGGTGTTTACTGCAACAAGTCTCGAGGACTAGGCAAACATTTTAATGTATTTATCACAAGACTTAAAAAG
>JAXCGZ010009662.1:47500-50000 GCA_037179515.1 Halocaridina rubra
TATCCGGTTCAATGAGAACAATTCTTTACACGGAAAAGGCAGAGGTAGCAGGTGTTCCTAAGCATGCAGCAATATTCACCTACCTTCTCACCCTCAAAAGGAAACTCATTTTACAAAACATCAACTATTTCTAATGTGACTTTGGAGCAGCCGTTCTCATTAGTTTCTGGATATTAGGTGAAGGCGAGTACAGAGCTATCATAGGAGAGTGTTCACGTTTAATAACACGTGGTGTGTTGTTCCTCTGTTTGTTATTGAAATCGTGTTTGCTATAAATAAAAAAATCTATCCTTTTATTAGATATATTGTTAATTAAAGCATAATAAACGATGCATTACTTTAACAAAAAGCTTTTTGCCATTATGAGATCATAGTTATTCCGAAATGAACTATTTAAAATGTAATAATACTTACAGTAGTATAACTGAAGGGGCTATTGGACTTAAATAAGACTGTCCAGGACAGTTCGATGTTAAGTCTTCCTTCAATTACGGTTCTCTTCCTATGCCTACATCAACACCGAATATTCTTGGATATTCGTTGCACATGTCTTATTATCCCTTCTCATCTGACAAGTCACAATACACTCCCGATCTCTGGTTCTCTCTTTGCTTTCTTCGTACCCAGGCCTGATGAGAGTAATTTTATTTTTTGCCCGTCCTGGTGTCACAATCATAAAAAAAAAACACTATTCAATTTGAAAATTCAACTCTTAGGCCCGATTTCTTAAACAGTGTAAACCTAGGATACCATATTGTTAGTAAGCTAGACCCACCCAAATGGACTTCATAAACGCATCTGACGCGGTTCTGTGTAAGACTAGGATCCCACATGGGATCCTAGCCATACACAGAACCGCGTCGGATGCGTTTATGAAATCCAGTTGTGTGTCTACCTAACTAACAATATGGTATCCTAGGCTTACACTGTTTAAGAAATCGGGCCGTAGACTTTTTAGGATACAAGTTTTTAAATATGGGATTTTGCTATTTTTGACAGTGGCTCAGCGTTAAAAGCTCATACTTAAGTGCCTGTATAAGTTCGTTGTCTATAAGAAAAAGATCCCTGCAGTAGCTAATGTTCGAAATAAGCAGAACTCCCAATGCAAAACAATATGCAAAAAAATACCCAAGCAGAACATATGTGGAGAATTTTTTATTTTGAGAAAAAAAAAACTAGACTGGTGAAACAAAAGAACCACATTTATTCTATTTTATTTTAACTAAAAGGAAATGCATTTCCATACAATAAAGGAAGTTATCACAGATTCAGTAGTTTTTTCAAAACTATTTATGCAAAGTTTGTCATGAGAAAAAGGAAAAAGTTTTATTTTATCATTACGCCTTCCTCCAGAGAACTGAGCAAGTCAACTGTGCATAGTAAAGCTGCAGTTTTATTCAGAGGCTGTTATAATTTAAGAAAACTTGGAAAAACTTGGAAAAAGTTGCTCTACTAATAGGAAGAGTGAGAAAAGTGGGAGATACTCTGATAGTTCCTTAGAGAAATGTGAAAATACAACAAAATTTAAATGAATCCAGAAAATATCATTTAAATTTAATTTTAAAATAGATTTTATTTATAGTTTCTTGTTTTTTTTTTTACAATATCTACTTAATAATAATAAAAAATATTTTTAAATTGCAAATACATCGCAGATAGGAGTGTAAATTGCTATATGAAATTATAAATAAATATAAAAAATATGAAAACTTATATAAAAAAGATATATATATATATATATTATATATATATATATATATATATATATATATATATATATATATATATATATATATATATATATATATATATGTATATATAATTGGCTAATGTCAAATAGCTTAATTATATACATTGGCGTGTAAACATATACCACCATGAATAAAACGGTACTATATTTATTTCAAAAATTACTTATGAATTCTTTTCTCTGGTTCTCACTAGACTGAAAGAGCATTTCAAAACTCACTTGAATTTTCACAGCTTTATATTTATGATAAAATGGGCAATGATATGGCAGTAGACTTCGGTGAGAGAGAGAGAGAGAGAGAGAGAGAGAGAGAGAGAGAGAGAGAGAGAGAGAGAGAGAGAGAGAGAGAGAGAGAGAGAGAGAGAGAGAGAGAGAGAGAGAGAGAGAGAGAGAGAGAGATTAAAATACATAGACTAAGATTCATTGAAGATTAACTTAATGTTACGACCTTGAGAAATTGAATGGTAGTTGACTCTTTCCTGTACGATGTAGAAAAAAAAAACTGTGGCAGAGCCAACTTTTAGCAGGAGCTATATATATTATATATATATACTTTATATGTCTATCCCAATACTTTGCAATATCTAATGTGTATATTTTTACTGCTAAAACATATTTAACTAAAAGATATATTTCCTCTTTTCATGTTTTTTTTACATATATACTGAATACTAAATACTTTCTCGTGTTTTTTTTTCTGTCCACGTTTTTGTTTCATGCTGTAAAACAGATCTTCGCCATATCTATTTG
>JAXCGZ010009662.1:60000-65000 GCA_037179515.1 Halocaridina rubra
TATATATATATATATATATATATATATATATGAATAGAGGTTAGGTACGAAAGAAATATGAAACGACAATGTGCTGAGATCTTAGAGACTGTATTGTAGTCCATTTTCAGAGCAAATATCTGAAAGAGAGCATTGAGAGTAAAAAAAAAATGCATATATGAAAAAAATAAAAATTTTGAAAAATTGAATATTATAATTGGAAAGTTTATCGGAACCTGGATAATATAAGCTGGATTATCTGCTATATATAAATTTTAGTATAAATATTCTTTTAAAGAACTGATATACAATTAGTTCGAAGGAATACTGACCGGGGCTTAAAATTGCAATTGGGTGTTAACTAGATAAAAGCAGATTCAAGGAGATGAAAAAAAAAACAGTCTTATTTTAATTAATAATTGCCCTACCTGAGGGCCAATCAATCCTGTGGGATATATTACTTAAATGACTAAATATGGCATTTGACCTTTGATCTTTTTGAACTGAATATATATGCTGAAATCTACTTTTTATCAAATCATTACTAGATTGGCAAATGTGAAATAATTTGCAATTACTGCAAAGTATCTTGTATACTAAGTTGCTCTTTTGCTCTGGCTGTTTTTATATAACAAAATATTCTTCATTGTATTAGTGTAAGAGAAAGTGAGATTTCCTTTGAATAATATGAACTAGGATTTAATATTACCGAAACCTGAAAAAAACATGGCAAGTATTATGGGTAATTGTGAGGAACTTTCTTTTCTATTGTTATTATTATTATATAATTATTATATAGAGGGAATAATTATTATATAAAGGGGAATGATTTTTATATGAAGGAGAATAATCATTATATGAAGGGGAATAATTATTATGCGAAGAGTATTGGTAGTGAAACTTTTAATGAGGTCTTTTCTGTCTCTAAATATATTCTGCAATCCATTGTTAAATGATTTTATGACATGATTTAAGGGATTTTCAAGTAATTTAACATAAGTTGCACAGTCATTTAATCAATAGTTTTAATTATCAAGTCAATTGCAAAGAATTCGTGTTACCCGCCATATATTTTGGGTCTTTGCTATAATAAAAAAGCCATTAAACCATATGTAGAGAAAGAAACCTTTCAAAAATTCCCTTTAGATTATCATATTTTCCATGTTTCAATAATATTAGATCGTTGCTGAAATTATTCAATGGAAATCTCGTTTTCTATAATACTAATACAATTAAGAATATTTTGATAAAAAAACAAACCAGAAATCAGCAAAATAGCAACATAGTATACAAGATACCTTGCAAAGATTGCAAATTATTTTACCCGTTTCAAACCAGTAACACTTTGATAGAGATTATAAATCAGCATAAATATTCAATTAGAGCAATTCAAAGCTTAAAATCCATATGTATCCATTTATGTAATACGTCCCACAGGACTGCTTGCCTGGCAAACAGAGCAGTTGTTAATTGTAATAACATTGTTTATAGAAATCTTCTTGAATCCGCTTTTTTGGTGCAGTTCAGACCCAATTGTAGTTTTATTTAAGCCCCACTCAATATTCCTTGAACTTAATTATGTCAATTCCTTAAATATTATTTACAATACAAAATCAGAGATAAAAGATTATTCAGCTTAGGTTAATCACGGTCTGATAGCCTTGTAATTATTAATTTAAATATTCTTCTTCTTTATTATTGTTTTTATCATATTTATTGTTTTAGCTATAAATGTTTTATTCATGCTTTGAATTTGAATTTTTTTTTAGACAGTTGCTCTGAAAATGGATTAAATACAGTCTGACAGATATTAGCATTCCGTCCTATCATTTTTCCTTCCAAGCTAACCTCTGTTCATCTGTGTCACGTAACTATATTTTCGTGATATTTATGCAAGCATACATACATACATGCATATATATATATATATATATATATATATATATATATATATATATATATATATATATATATATATATATATATATATATATATATATATATATATATATATATATATATATATATGCGCATGCATATGTATACATATGCATGTACATTCATACAGATCTTTTGGTGGGGGCTCTACCTTCGCGAACTTAACTACATAAAACGAAAACATAATTTTTTATGCTGCATTGCATGGTGCTCTAATGAGAACTTGCCATAAAATTCAGTCGGTGTTTTCCAAATTTTTATTTCATTTATGGAGGTATTCATTGCTGTTTATGATATGGGTTATTAGCATAAAAATCTAAACCACTGAAGTAATATATAGTCCAACTCAAGCTCTTTATTTTAATTCTACCCTATGCTTCTCCATGGAGACTGTAATATGCTGTACAGAGCTGCTAAACCTCTCTCTTCTTTAATTCAGTGGGAAACTTTAGCTTGCAAAACGCTGTATTAAAATAAGAATCGATTTTGGCTATATATTCCAAGTTATATAATAGCAGACCGACTTTTATAATATCTGACATTCTCTAGCCCAGTGGTTCCCAAACTTCTCTAGCTTGGGAAAACTTTAGAATTATTATTAAAACCTCAGAATCTCTACCTATACTTAAGAACAGAAAACACCGCAAACTCTGGACAGAGAGAGAAATTATCCATTTGAATTTTAATCTAGAGAAAGGAATGTTGTAAATTCAAATAATAATTAGAATGGATCTGCTTCTTATCCTCTGTAAATATGGCTTTAATGCTTGACAATTAAATTTATTTATATAATTCAGTACTCAATCTGCTACTATAGATTGTTTTCTTTTTTACATATACCTTGAAAATCTTGATTCACACATATGTTGATGCAAATGGCAATTACACTCGTACGAATTGTTCCTATAATTTCGCATATACATATACTCAGAAAATAACTATTGAAACTTCGGCAAATTTGCGTTTAACAGATTTAATCTGTCATTAAAGCACTTATGGCATTTTCTCTTGATAGCCATCTAATTTCTGTAAGCAACAATAAAGTGTTTGATGACTATCCTTAACTTCGCACAAGGTATAAAAAACTAGAGAATGCAAATGGCAAGATCATATATTTTAAGCTTAATAATTTTCACTCTTTCATCTAATATTGTCTTCAGTGAAGATTTTTTTTTTTTTTCATTTTTGGTCACTAATGGAGATATGAGCAGAATGCAGTGAGTACCATTGCAATTTTCTGAAACACTCTTGATCCATGTTGCAGTCGCCAGCCAATTTTCCTATCACTGACTTTGCTACATAGTGGCCTAATGAGATGTTTTCGTCGGTTTTCATAAACTTTTCTGTAATATCTAAGTATTTCTTTTCCCGTGGTATGTATCTTTAAACTTTTGCAAAAAAGCAAATAATTTTTTTGAAGTCATATCTAAGAAATACAAGCAATGTCGCTAGGCCAGCAATATCTGTTGACGCATCTAACGATAGTGCATAATAATAATAATAATAATAATAATAATAATAATAATAATAATAATAATAATAATAATAATAATAATAACAATAACAATAACAATAATAATAATAATAATAATAATAATAATAACAATAATAATAATAATAATAATAATAATAATAATAATAATAATAATAATAATAATAAAAATAATAATAATATTAATAATAATAATAATAATAATAATAATAATAATAATAATAATAATAATAATAATAATAATAATAATAATAATAATAATAATAATATTAATAATAATAATAATAATAATAATAATAATAATAATAATAATAATAATAATAATAATAATAATAATGAATCACATTATTCATGCAATGGCGAAGTTAGCTCAGTCTCAATGCCATCAGCGTTGATATGAATGCATCTAGAAACCATATTGTTGCAAAAAGACACAGTCTCAAATTTCTGAATAGATCATTATTGAAAGCTCAAGATATAATATCCTGCTGTTCGGGTTTTATGAGTGATTCAGCAACAAGATGCGTCTCAATAGCGAAGAGCATGGCGGTAACGTGTTCTGTTTAACGTCTCTGTTGCATTTTCATAGTCTGAGTTAATTTTTTTTTATTACACTTCTGGATCTATTCTGTAGTCGCCGTGGCTCAAGCGGTAGCGTCCGCGACTTTGAAGCGTCTGGTCGAGGGTTAGCGCCCCGTCATGGTCTGAGTTTAGCAAGGGCATGCGCTCAGGGTAACGATTACATCTGCCAAAGCAAGTCCTTCGCAAGAAGGCAACCGTCCTAGCCCTTGGTAGAAAAGGGAGTCCGTGACGTAAAACCGGAACTAAACTAACTATCTCTGGAGTTATTCATACTTTCAAGGTTTCTTTCAAAAATATAGAAATATCGTTAATTTTAATATTGTGGTGGTTTGTTTCCATATGTCTCTATAACTTTGCTTGTGCTGAAGAAATGCTTGCTAATATTTTGGTAAAAAGTTAGCCAAAAGTACCTGAAACTTCTTCAACGTCAATTCAAATACTTAGAATATTTATGTTTTTTTCCGTTGATGTCTGCAGAGAATCGAAGGAAGCAAATCTCTGTTTCGGTCAATATTTCACACTATGGCCTAGTGATGGCAGTACTTCTGCATTTTCTGTAGATACTTTTATCTGACCAGTTCCTGCTTCACTAATTAATATAATTTCCTTACAAAACCCGTTATATATCCATCGATCCATTGTAGGATTAATTTTACAAAATATCGTAACACGAAGAAAAATGGGAAAAACTGATGTCTTTACTATGAAATCTGCTACAGCCCATAAAGTAGTTTTATGTAAGCCCTCTAGTCACACTAAACTAGGAAACCTTATGAAACAGAACTAGTAACGCCTAATCCTAGCTCGCCTCTAGTACCTCTCCTAGAGTAGTTTATGACAAGTTTTTATCTCTAGATCTAGATTACATTGATATACTTGCAGATTATGTACTGATATTATTAACTTTATAAATAATAATAAACTTAATATTAGATATAGAGAGTTTTATACGAAAATTAAACCAGATACTCAAAATATAAAGGTGGCGAGAACATGGGTAATATGTACA
>JAXCGZ010009662.1:70000-72500 GCA_037179515.1 Halocaridina rubra
GAGAGGTCATAAGAGTTAGGGTAGAGTGAAGGAGGAAGAGAATTCCAGAGTCTGGAAGTGGAAGGAAAGAAGCAGGCATTGCATTGATCAATCTGCGCTTACAAATATCTACACAGTACCTGTGTGACGTGATCGCTTGGCGTGTGTTACAAAACAGCTCACATTTGTCCAAGTAGAACAGAAATGACGTGTAAGAAATTAATTACAAACAAGTCAGCAAACTTTTATTCCCATCTTCTCACACTACACTATCCCTGATATGTCGTCAGTCTCAGGCTATCCTTGTTAATATTTTGTTCATCATTTTCTCATGTGACGCTCCTAAGCTCTTAAAAAAAAGTCTGTTTACCATGTGCTTTCATTAACCTTTGTAGCGTCAATCATTTTCAAAACGAACTGCTCACTTGGCAACTTCTTCACGCTGAACTCCAACAACTGCAGCAAGTGCTTGATAGTCTTCTGGTTATGCACAAACATCCATGTCAGGAAAGTTATCAATTAATAAAGCCACAGCTGCTCATGCTTAAAGTCGTAAATCATTTGTTTTATATATACATCTGTCTATATAGAGTGGCCCCTTCCCCTTTGTAAGGAGGAAGGCCGAGCTAAAGAGCATGCATTCATCACGATCTAAGACATACCATTACTCCTCTTAGTTTCTTTGGGGAAAAGGGATTGTCATATTTCTCCTCCTACCATTCTGCTTGGGTCGTCCACAGGTTAGGAGGGCAATATATTTTGTTGTGAGGCAAGACAGCTGCAGCTGGTTTACCCGCACTGCTTTATTACATGACAATCCCCTTTACACCCATCCATTACAGTTCACTGTGCTAGCAGTTGCGAGATATCCCTTTGCCTCTCGTCACCTACACACATTATTCTTCCACTTATTCCAATTTCTTGCACTCTTTCTTCCCTGCTCCACTGATGTTCCAAGTGCATTCAATGCTATTTCACGCCATCCATCCATCTCATTCTAGATTTTCTTTTTGGAATTAATCTAACCACTTTTTCACTCCACACTCTTTGCTGGCCCTTCATTCGACAGCTTTCTTTCAACACTTGTTCTCAAACTAATGATGCTTCTCAAACTCTTCATCTTCATTAAATTCAACTTGTTATTTTAATCCTCTCTTGCATGCCAAGTCTCTGCTCCATGCAATGCTATAGGCACAATCACACATTCATATAATCTTCTCTTTGCATTCATTCTTAGATACCTTTTTCTTATCACAGTTTTCAACCCACAAAGAATTTTACCAGCATCCTTCACCTGTTGACTTACCTCCGCATCCACTCGTCCATTCCTTGTCCCATGTGAACAAAGAATCTGAAGCCTTTCAACTTTTTTGAGAAACTCTCCAGTCGCTACTACATTCAATCTGCCAGCATTAACACTTCTCATGCATCTCATGACTTTACTTTTACCAATATTCACTCGCAACTTCCTTTTTTGACACATCTTAACAAACTCGGTAACAAAATGAATTACGTCATCCTCAGTATCAGCCACAAGTGCTGTGTCATTAGCGAATAAGGTTTGGTGTGCTTTCTACAAGCTTCCATGCTCGCCCAATAATTCCAAATCTCTGTCTAACACTTTCATTTACTTCCCATACCACTTCATTCATATACACATTATACAACTATGATGACATTACACAACCTTGACATACCCCTACACTCATCTCAAACCAATCACTTATATCAGTCCCGACTCTCGCACATGCTCTGCTCATCATGTAAAAACTCTTGAGCGCATTCAATAATATTTCACTTATTCCATACAACAATAATACACTCCACACAGCATTTCTATGAACCCTGTCATACAGTTTTTCTAAGTTCATAAAAG
This sequence comes from Halocaridina rubra, assembly GCA_037179515.1. Lineage (NCBI taxonomy): Eukaryota > Metazoa > Arthropoda > Malacostraca > Decapoda > Atyidae > Halocaridina > Halocaridina rubra. Next base: position 71,856 of record JAXCGZ010009662.1, read on the forward strand.
CCTAAGAATTGTCCCTACCTCTCTCCAAGAACTCACACCCCATTCTTGCTACAAACACCAGATGTACACACCATCAATCCTCACCTGAACCTCCACTGTTCTTTCACGATTATTCTCTCAGTACCTTTCTTAAATTTCTCAATTAGCACTATTCAATATATTTTACCAACTACGCTTAACAAACTCATATCCTCTAAAACTACTACACTATTAATTACCTCCCTTCCCTTTATATAGTGGAATTTCAAATGCACTCCTCCAGTCAACTGGGACCCTCCCTTTCCTGAAACATACGTCCAGCAACCCAACCATCCATGCTACTTATGTCTCCCAACCATTTGAAAAGCATTCTACATGCCACTTATCTATCCCTGGTGTTTTACCTGATTTTATTACTCTCAGTGAAATTTGTACCTCCTCTTCTGTTATTATCCTATCGGTCTCCTCTACTAACCATTGACATTCTCCAGTTATTTTCCACAGACACAATATCTGCCTCTCTATTATCTTCCTCATTTAGCAGTTCCTTGAAATACTTAACCCATTATCTCTCTCGCCATTAAGTAGTCGAGTAGCAATTGCCCATCTGCTCCTTTCACTCTCTCATCCGTACTAGACTCATCTATCCGCAATCTGCTCCTTTCA
>JAXCGZ010009662.1:82500-90000 GCA_037179515.1 Halocaridina rubra
AGAACTTGTTAATGCTAACCGTTGTGAATTTTTAGGATTAATTTCTGAAGACATTAAGTATCACGGCCACTGTGCACCTCTCAGACTTTCAGAGTAGTCAGCGTAATAGAGACCGGCGGCTTCACATTCATGGAAGGAACAAATTTATTAATATAGAGAGCTTCCAGACTTTGCAGGAGCCGGAAATATCTGTCTTTGTGCAGTATTTTTGTATTTGCTTCAAATATTCGCCTTGTAATGGAGGTCCAGTGTTTTTTTTTTTTTTTTTTTTTTTTTTTTAGCATATGAGGATGTGGTGCACCTTCATGCAAATGACAAGTCAGTTTTTAGATCAGTTTGGCTGTTGTTATTACAATATATAAAGATTGAAGATTGCAGTCTTCAAGTGGGCATGTATATTGGTAAACAAGCTGGACGTAACCACCACATTCACTTCACATTAGTCATTCTTACTATTCCTGACTCTAACAAATTGTCTACTATTCATGTAAAAACTCTTGACAGCATTCAACAAACTTCCACTTTTTCCATATAATCGCCATAGTGTCAATCTATCAAGCTTGTAATACGCTTTCATCAAGGTCATAAAAGTTCTGAAAGTGTCCTTACCATTCTCTAGGAAATTTTTACACACCTGATTTACCACAGGCATTTGATCAACACACTCTTCCTTTCCTGAACCCATGCTGTTCTTTCCAGATCTCTCACTACCTTTCACGATTCTCTCAATCAACACCAAATAAACTAATTCCTCTAAACTCCCACACTTTCACTTATCTCCTTTCCCTTTATAAAGTGAAACTACACATTTACACCTCCAGTCAACTGGGACCCTCCCTTTCAGGGAACAGACATACAACAACCACATCATAAAGTCCACTATTGTCTCTTCACATTTTTACACGCATTCTACATGACACATCACACTCCAGTGATTAACCTGCTTTCATTATTTTCAATGCCATATGTACCTCCTCTCCTGTAATTCCCCTATTATCCTCCCCAATCTTCATGTATCTCCCATAGACACAATCTCTGCCTTTTCTGTAATCATCCAAATCTAGCAGTTTCTCGAAATACTCAGGCCATCTATCTCTCACCTTCATTTAATCCACTAGCAATTGCCCAAACGCTTCCTTTACCCTCTGTTTCCTACCAGACTCACCTTTCTGCACTTCTTTTTGTTTTCCTTTCAAAGAATCTTTTTCTTCCTTTAAAATTTTCCAGGCATGCAAGTAACCTACCTCACATCCACATTTTCTTTGCCTCCCTCACCATGTGCTTAGCTAACAATTTCTTTGTATCATGTTTGTTACATGTCTCCACATCTTTTCTCTGCATCCATGCTTCATATGCCCACATCCTTTTAGTCACTGCTGCACTCACCTCTTTACTTCACCATTCACTACCCATTTTTCTCCATCCACCCATTTGTCTCATCCCACACACTACCTCTACACGCTTTTGAACTTTCTCCTAAAAACATTTCCACATTTCTTCCACTCGTTCTTCCATCATCTTTTTTACTCTATTCCTCACACATGTTTTGTGTTCTGTAGCATTATTTCTTTGCGAGATTTTCCTTTGTACCGGCTGAACACAACTTGATGTATTGTTATAACTTTCATTTCTGTGCAATGTTTAGTGTTTTAAGTATGTTGTAAATAAGTTATTTCTGTTCTTTTATTTTGGTCAATATATAATGTTTCCTTAGATTATGCATTTGTTGCTATAGACTCCTAAACAGCGAGTAAATATATATATAATTAATGAAAAGTTAATTATTTAATCTTAAACTTTTGGAACAAAATATAAGGACAAATTTCACATTCCTTGACTATGTTTAGGTTACAAAGAAAACAGACTACAAACAAATGAAAAAGTGGAATAACAGAAGATTATCTAATAGTCAACCTGCAAAGCAGCTACCAAGAGAAGAGTATGTACACATTACGAATATGCTTAAGCTGGCTAATCAGAAAATAGGATACTTTCGACTGTCTTCGATAATTTGATATTCATGTCATGTGCCTTTACAAACACTCCGTCTTTGTTTATGTTTGGAATTCATATAAAGTCTTACAGTAGGCTTTTACACTGGCATGCAAACTTTCTTCAGCTTAAATATTTATCTCTGTCAGCTTTTGATCTCAGAAAGCTTTTTAATGATAGGAGAACTTGTCAATACTTCCTCATTGTTTCCTCTGGAACTTTTATGAACAAATTGCTGTCAGTGCATGCGTAAGTTTGTGATTAAAATAACTGCTTGAACATCATACATCATGTCTCTACGTATTAGTTCACTAATTCATTGATACATAGGAATAGAGTTTCATATTGTAATATAATGTATACGCATGTAATTGATCTGCTGTAAAGAGTAACGAATATACAAATATTTTATATTGCGTTGCCTTAAAAATAATGTAAATTTCAGGATGTTTATTTTGTAGGATAACCAGCAGTGGACTACTACTACTACTACTACTACTACTACTACTACTACTACTACTACTACTACTAATGATAATGATAATGATAATGATAATGATAATGATAATGATAATGATAATGATAATGATAATGATAATGATAACGATAACGATAACGATAACGATAACGATAATAATAATAATAATAATAATAATAATAATAATAATAATAATAATAATAATAATAATAATAATAATAAAAATAATAAAAATAATAAAAATAATAAAAATAATAAAAATAATAATAACAAAAATAATAACAAAAATAATAACAAAAATAATAACAAAAATAATAACAAAAATAATAACAAAAATAATAACAATAATAATAACAATAATAATAACAATAATAATAACAATAATAATAATAATAATAATAATAATAATAATAATAATAATAATAATAATAATAATAATAATAATAATAATAAATAATAATAATAATAATAATAATAATAATAATAATAATAATAATAATAATAATAATAATAATAATAATAATAATAATAATAATAATAATAATAATAATAATAATAATAATAATAATAATAATAATAATAATAATAATAATAATAATAATAATAATAATAATAATAATAATAATAATAATAATAATAATAATAATAATAATAATAATAATAATAATAATAATAATAATATAATAATAATAATAATAATAATAATAATAATAATAATAATAATAATAATAATAATAATAATAATAATAATAATAATAAAAAAATAATAATAATAATAAAAATAATAATATCTTATATCTGTTTGTCTCTGGGAAATCTTAGTCTTATAATAAACTGAAGGGCAAGAACGGTCCAAGCAAACATCGTAGAACATATTTAATTAATCTCCTTATAATACATCACAACACAACGTTTCCAACATCCACTGTGTTCATAATCATGTACCTATGAAAGAGTGAAAAAGAATATATACTTGAACAGTTACTCTAGTCAAACACAATTATAGTTGTAGAAAAGTAAGATTTATATATACAGCACATTCACACAAACAAATTTATGAAATTTACATATATCTAAATGTATGTAGAATTAAAAGAAAAAAATTCACACTAATAAAACTTGTTTTACAAAATTCTGAGAGGGCAGCATGAGCCATCTTTGTTTAATTTAGGATTAGATTTTGAAATAAATAATGACTCTGCCAGCCTGATTTCATTTTCGCTTTTTCCTTTGTATATAATTTTGAAATTATTTATACTAAAATTACACTTACATACATTAGAACAGTGTTTTCGAATGCTTGAGTTTACTGGAGCTGACAATGGTTTTCCAGTACGACAAGATGACCCGTGGTGTTCGTGGTATCTAACCAATACACATTTCTTAATTGAGCCAACATATGCTAATTGGCATTTGGGGCAGTTAAATTGGTAAACTACCATTGAACAAAACGAGTCAGGTAACTTGTCCTTATGGATTTCATAATTTTTAAGTTTATTGTTGTTATAAAATAAAATGAATGGTTTAATATGAGGGTACTATCGGTAAAAATTGTAGTTAATTGCTTTTTTAGGTAATGGTTTAAATTATCATTAAAGTAGGGCAATTTTACGTACATCTGCATTTTTTGGGGACCCTCTTTTACAAGTTTGGGCCAGAAAATCTTATTAAAAAAAATTCTAAGATGTTTATAGAATAATAATAATAATGATAATAATAATAATAATAATAATAATAATAATAATAATAATAATAATAATAATAATAATAATAATAATAATAATAATAATAATGATAATATTATTAATAATAATTATAATAATAATAATAATAATAATAATAATAATAATAATAATAATAATAATAATAATAATAATAATAATAATGATAGTAATAATATTAATTAAAATAATTATAATATTAATTTAAATAATAAAGTCTTATTAACAGTAGATAAATTAGTGAATAGAAAAATAATAAGTTCGTACAAATAAGTACATGAATAAAGATATGAATAAGATGAAACTGAAACCAAACAGAAAACAAACAAACATACAAACAAGCAAACAAGAAGAATGAAAGACAAACAGACAGACAGATAAACTGACTTAGTAACTTAATAGCCCTTGGTTGAAAAGGGAGTCCGTGACGTAAAACCGGAACAAAAGGTGAATTCTTGAACATCTTATTTTATTTCTTCAATGATATGACTTGTCTTCTTGTTCCGGTTTTAGGGCACGGACTCCCTTTTCTACCAAGGGCTAGGACGGTTGCCTTCTTGCGAAGGACTTGTTTTGGCAGATGTAATCGTTACCCTGAGTGCATGACCTTGCTAACCTCAGACCGTGACGGGGCGAGAACCCTCGACCTGACGCTTCAGAGTAGCGGACGCTACCGCATGAGCCACGGTGACTACTGTAACTTGTCTTCTACAAGATTAATATTCAAGGAGAGAGCAGATAATATTTAAAGCATACAGTGATATCCCGAATGGAATTATGGATCTAGGTTAGAAATATCGTTAGAGCCAATAAGAAATTTAACATCTATCAGAAATAATAACTTTCCACTCTTTTTCAATATTTTGAGAGTATATAATTCACTAGGTTATGGAGTCACTACCTTGTTTTGCATCCATTTTTCTTTTATTATTAGTATTTATAATGAACCGAGTGGCTCTATAATTAGGTATTATATAAAGTAAAAGTGTGTAGTCACCGTGGCTCAAGCGGTAGAGTCCGAGACTCTGAGGCGTCAGGTCGAGGGTTCGCGCCCCACCACGGTTTGAGGTTAGCAAGGGCATGCACTCAGGGTAACCATTATTTCTGCCAAAATAAGTCCTTCACAAGGAGGCAACCGTCCTAGTCCTTGGTAGAAAAGGGAGTCTGTGACGAAACACAGAAACAATAAAGTAAAAGTATATATATATATATATATATATATATATATATATATATATATATATATATATATATATATATATATATATATATATATATATATATATATATATATATGACAACAAATTGAATGTTCCGAACACACGGACAGTGTTATGATATATCAGTGAAGGCCTGTGCTATGAAGGCGCTATAATAATAATAATAATAATAAACTTTATTTCCATTTCAATACAATGGGTATTCGTCAACCAGGGCAAGCCCCAACCCCCCACTGTGGTGTCCAACCACAGCAGTTCCTGCCAGTAAACAGCTTAAACTCTCGGTCTTGGACGGGAACCGATCTTTCGACCCCGTGAATGCGAAGCCAGCGCGTTACCACTGTACTAGCCAGCAGAGATTAAATGAAATTGGATAAACAATTTTTCTAAGTGAGTTGCATGTTTTGCAATAAATAAATTTACTTACAAATGATATAAAAACTACTTTTTTATTTGTGCAAAAGTCTGTAAGAACAGTCAATAAAACCATTATATGCTCATTTCTCAAAGTAAAGTCAACAGCAGATTATTATAATCTAATGTCCCTGAAAAATATTGAACGATTCCATCCTTCTTCTTGGAAGCACACTCTAGTTCAGCCTGTTCCAAAGAAGGGTGACCAGTCTACTACTTCTAACTACCGACCTATTGCCCTAGCCCCTGCTATTGCAAAAGTATTTGAAAATTTGCTCAAAGCTCACTTCATGAAACATCTTGAAGCTAACTCGTTTATTTCCAATCACCAATATGGCTTCCACTATGCAAGATCCACCATTGACCTCCTGTCATATCATACTCATGCTTGATCATCTTCTCAAAGGAAATATGGGAAATCCTTTTGTCATCGCCCTTGCCTTGATATCTCTAAGACTTTTGAAGGATGTGGCACAAGGCTCTTGTGGTCAAACACCTTGCTTATGGATTACCTCTTCTCGCTGTTCTCTGATTAAGTTATCTTTCTGACCGTTTCATATATGTGGTTGGTGACAGAGCAACATCTGGCTTATTCACAGTTACCTGTGGAATTCCACAGGGCTCAGTTCTTTCACCTACTTTGTTCCTTCTCTTCATCAACGACCTTCTTCAGTCTGCATCCTCCTCTCTTCACCACGCCTTTGCAGACGATTCTGCCATTCATTTTTCCTCTGTCTTCTCTTCACAATCTTTATCTGCTGCTTGTAACCGGTCTTATATCACTCTTTGTCAACTCTCAACTCATATTTACAAAGAGTAGCTGAGTGAGGTACCAAAAATTTAGCTATATTTAGTGCCTCCAAGATACAGTTTTTGGCAATCTCTTTTTCTTCTTCTCCTCCTGATAGCCCTAATATCTCCGAAACTAACGAAATTTACCCTCATAATTCTATTAACATATTAGGAATGCAGATAGCTTTGAACTTGTCTTGGAGGAGTCACGTAATTCAAAATTCTAAATCTGTATATAAAAACTTGGGGGTTCTGTTTCGCTTTCGTCATTACTTTTTCTGTTTTTTAGCTACTTAAGATCTATAAAGGTCTTATCCGTCCCTGCTTAGTATACTGCTTGCATTTTTATGTGCTTCCTTTCATAATTATTTCCTGGAGAGGATTGAATCTAGAACAGTAAAAGTCACTAATGACCTTTCTATTACTTCTAATCTGAATTCTCTTTCTCTTTGCTGTAAGGTATCATCATTTTCTCTTTTCTATCACTTCTACTTCTATCGCTGCTCTGATGTATTGGCGAGTTGCATCCCTCCCCCACTGCCGAGGCCATATAACAATTGCCAAGCGTCCTAATCTCACAGGTACTGCGTGCAGATATATAACTCGCGGCATCATCCCATACACCTCCAGACTCTGGAATTCTCTTCCTCCTTCTCTACTTTCCAATTATTGTAACCTATCTTTCTTCAAAAAGCAGACATGTCGTCATTTCAGGGCCTAATCCTGCCATATCCCTAGATTCTCAATAATTCAACTTTTCTTCTAGCCCGTCCTTCTCCTAATGTTCATCATTCCATTATTTCTGCCTTGTCCTTAATCTTCTACTTTTTCTTCGTCTTATTGTTTTTTTGGTGCCCGGGCACGATGAGGGCAGTTTTCTTTC
>JAXCGZ010009662.1:95000-97500 GCA_037179515.1 Halocaridina rubra
AAATGACCCTAAATGGATGAACAATAAAATAAAGAATCTTATAGGTATTGAAAGAGGAATATACAGGAAACTAAAAAGAGGTGAAGAGCATGTGAGGCAACAATATATACAGTTAAACAGGGAAGTTAAAAAGATAGTTAGAGAGTCGAAAAGAAAATACGAAGTTAGAATAGCAGGAGAAGCTAAAGAAAATCCTAAAGGGTTTTATCAACATTATCAAACAAAATTTAAGGAAAAAGTCGGACCAATTGAAGTAGCCAATGGCCATATCACAGATGACGATAAAGTGATGTGTACATGTTTAAATGATTATTTCTTATCTGTATTTACCAATGAAAACTTGGAAAATATTCCGGAAGTAGAATCCATTTACAGAGACAGTCCCGATAAAATACTTAGTTCAATAAATATTACGAGAGAGGAGGTAATAAAATAAATAGATAAATTAAAGGCTCATAAATCTCCGGGACCTGATGGAATATATGCTAGAATATTAAAGGAATGCAAGGAAGAGCTTAGTTGTCCACTAACTGCATTATTTAATAATTCAATAAAATTAGGATCGGTACCCATGGAGTGGAAATTGGCAGATGTGGTACCAATATTTAAAAAAGGAGAACGTGTTAAAAAGAATAATTATAGGCCGGTAAGTTTAACGTCAACAGTGGGTATGATTCTAGAATCCATAATTGCAAATAAAATAAGGGCACATCTAGAATTACACAGACTGATAAAACTTTCACAACACGGGTTTCTTAAGGGTTTTTCGTGCCTTACAAACTTACTGTCTTTTTATTCAGAAGTTTACGAGGCAGTAGATTGTGGCAAAGAATATGATACAATATATCTAGATTTTAGCAAAGCTTTTGATAGAGTTCCTCACAAAAGATTAGTTAAAAAGCTGGAAGCTCATGGTATAGGAGGAGCTGTTCTCAGATGGATCAAACAATGGTTAAAAGACAGAAAACAGAGGGTTTGCATAAATGGAGAGAAATCAGAGTGGGGCTCGGTTACTAGTGGGGTACCACAAGGCTCGGTACTGGGTCCCCTATTATTCATCGTATATCTAAATGATCTGGATTCGGATATCAGTAGTAACCTAAGTAAATTCGCAGACGACACTAAAATAGGTAGAACTATAAATGGAAAAGAAGACATTCATGCTTTACAGGAAGATCTAAATAGATTATCTGAATGGTCGGACAAATGGCAAATGGAATTTAATGTTGAAAAATGTAAAGTAGTTAAAATGGGTACTATAAAAGACAATACTAGTTATAAGCTAAATAACCATGAAATCATGACTTCTCAGTGTGAAAGGGATTTGGGAGTTCTTGTGAGTAGTAGTCTTGAGCCAAGAGAGCAATGCACAGCAGTCAGAAATAAAGCAAACAGAATTTTAGGATTTATCACAAGAAGCGTTAGCAATAGGACGGAAAAAGTTATTTTGCAGCTCTATCTTGCATTAGTTAGGCCCCATTTAGATTATGCTGTGCAATTCTGGTCACCCTATTATAGAATGGAAATTGAATCCTTGGAGAGAGTGCAGCGAAGAATGACCAAGATGATACACAATATCAGAAATCTACCATATGAGGACAGATTAAAAAAACTTAATCTACATTCTCTAGAGAGGCGAAGAGTTAGGGGGGATATGATTGAAGTGTATAAATGGTTTAAAGGGATTAACAAGGGAGATATTAATAAAGTTTTAAAAATTCATGATCAAACCAAAACTCGTAATAATGGATTTAAGCTTGATAAATTTAGGTTCAGAAGGGAAATTGTTAAAAATTGGTTTGGTAATAGAGTAGCTGATGCATGGAACAAGCTTCCTAGTAGGATAGTAAATGCCAATACCTTAGACACCTTCAAATGTAGATTAGATAGACATATGACAGAGGTAGGGTGGGTATGAATAGGTTAGTGCTTATTAGAAAAATCATAAACAGAAAAATAGAATAAATAAGTAGAGTAGAATAGAATAGGTTACACATGCTGAAAATACAATTCAAAAATGGAGCTGCCTCGTGTGTGCCAGTAGGCATGTTGCAGTGTCCTCTATTCTTATGTTCTTATGTTCTTATATATATATATATATATATATATATATATATATATATATATATATATATATATATATATATATATATATATATATATATATATATATATATATATATATATATATATATATATATATATATATATATATATATATATATATATATATATATATATATATATATACATATATATATATATATATATATATATATATATATATATATATATATATATATATATATATATATATATATATATGAAGCAAAAAAAGGCTCATAAATAAAACACAAAAAGAAGCGAAGATGTACTATATATTACGACTGGACTCCAGTCCTCTTCTTGTACCTGAAGAGGACTGGAGTCCAGTCGTAATATATAGTACATCTTCGCTTCTTTTTGTGTTTTATTTAAGGGCCTTTTTTTGCTTCATATT
>JAXCGZ010009663.1:0-2500 GCA_037179515.1 Halocaridina rubra
CTGCTATACTTAAGAATGAATGCATTCTATCTGAATGCCACTATGTTCATATAACAGATTCCCCAACCTTACTCGTGGCTTCATTTTAGCTTTTAATTCAATTCTCAATCTCATTCGGGCCATGAAATAATCAAATAAGCACATTACATATGTGAAAGCATGAATCTTTTTTCACCCAGACCGGGACTCGAACCTAGGACTTATGATTACTAAGTCAAGGCTCTACCACTACACCACAAAAGGTTAAAATGAATCCAACCTTATAGCTTATATCTACTATACTTAGGAAAGAACGCATTCTATCTGAATGCCACTATGTTTGCATTACAGATTCCCCAACCTTACTCGTGGCTTCATTTTAGCATTTAATTCAATTCCCAATCTCATTCGGGCCATGAAATAATCAAATAAGCACATTACATATGTGAAAGCATGAATCATTTTTTACCCCGACCGGGACTCGAACCTAGGACTTATAATTACTAAGTCAAGGCGCTACCACTACACCACAGAAGGTTAAAAGGAATCCAACCTTATAGCTTATATCTGCAATACTTAAGAATGAACGCATTCTATGAGAATGCCACTATGTTCATATTACAGATTCGCCAACCTTACTCGTGGCTTCATTTTAACATTTAATTCAATTCCCAATCTCATTCGGGCCATGAAATAATCAAATAAGCACATTACATATGTGAAAGGATGAATCTTTTTTTTACCCCGACCGGGACTCGAACCTAGGACTTATGATTACTAAGTCAAGGCGCTACCACTACACCACAGAAGGTTAAAATTAATCCAACCTTATAGCTTATATCTGCTATACTTAGGAATGAACGCATTCTATCTGAATGCCACTATGTTCAAATTACAGAATCCCCAACCTTACTCGTGTCTTCATTTCAGCATTTAATTCAATTCTCAATCTCCTTCAGGCCATGAAATACTCATATAAGCACATTACATATGTGAAAGCATGAATCATTTTTTTACCCCGACCGGGACTCGAGCCTAGGACTTATAATTACTAAGTCAAGACGCTATCACTACACCACAGAAGGTTAAAAGGAATCCAACCTAATAGCTTATATCTGCTATACTTAAGAATGAAAGCAATCTGTCTGAATGCCACTATGTTCATATTACAGATTCCCCAAACTTGTGTGGCTTCATTTTAGCATTTAATTCAATTCCCAATCTCATTCGGGCCATGAAATAATCAAATAAGCACATTACATATGTGAAAGCATGAATCATTTTTTTACCCCGACAGGGAATCGAACCTAGGACTTATGATTACTAAGTCAAGGCGCTAAAACTACACCACAGAAGGTTAAATGGAATACACCCTTATAGCTTATATCTGCAATACTTAGGAATGAACGCATTCTATCTGAATGCCACTATGTTCGTATTACAGATTCCCCAGCCTTACTCTTGGCTTCATTTTAGTATTTAATTCAATTCCCAATCTTATTTGGGCCATCAAATAATCAAATAAGCACATTACTTATGTGAAAGCATGAATCATTTTTTTACCCCAACCGGGACTCGAACATAGGACTTATGATTACTAAGTAAAGGCACTACCACTACACAACAGAAGGTTAAAAGGGAATCTGTAATATGAACATAGTGGTATTCAGATAGAATGCATTCATTCTTAAGTATAGCAGATATAAGCTATAAGGTTGGACTCCTTTTAACCTTCTGTGGTGTAGTGGTAGCGCCTTGACTTAGTAATCATAAGCCCTAGGTTCGAGTCCCGGTCGGTTTAAAAAAATGATTCATGCTTTCACATATGTAATGTGCTTATTTGATTTTTTCATGGCCCCAATTATATTGGGAATTGAATTAAATGCTAAAATGAAGCCACGAGTAAGGTTGGGGAATCTGTAATATGAACATAGTGGCATTGAAATAGAATGCGTTCATTCCTAAGTATAGCAGATATAAGCTATAAGGTTGGATTCCATTTAACCTTTTGTAGTGTAGTGGTAGCGCCTTGACTTAGTAATCATAAGTCCTAGGTTCGAGTCCCGGTAGGGGTAAAATAATGATTCATGCTTTCACATATGGAATGTGCTTATTTGATTATTTCATGGCCCGAATGAGATTGGGAATTGAATTAAATGCTAAAATGAAGCCACGAGTATGGTTGGGGAATCTGTAATATGAACATAGTGGCATTCAGATAGAATGCATTCATTGCTAAGTATAGCAGATATAAGCTATAAGGTTGGATTCCTTTTAACCTTCTGTGGTGTAGTGGTAGCGCCTTGACTTAGTAATCATAAGTCCTAGGTTTGAGTCCCGGTCGGGGTAAAAAAATGATTCATGCTTTCACATATGTAATGTGCTTATTTGATTATTTCATGGCCCGAATGAGATTGGGAATTGAATTAAATGCTAAAATGAAGCCAATAGTTAGGTTGGAGAATCTGTAATATGAACATAGTGGCATTCAGATAGAATGCGTTCATTCCTAAGTATTGCA
>JAXCGZ010009663.1:10000-37500 GCA_037179515.1 Halocaridina rubra
GATACTTAGTGCCACTGATATTGAGTTTGCGCATTTTTTAAGCACATGAGGGGATATGTCATCAGGACCTGTAGCTTTATGAACATCTAAATCCATCAGCGCTTTGCATACCTCTGTGGCTGTAAGGTTGATGTTCTCTAATGCCGGCCCTTGAGCTTCTATCTCTGCAATCTGAGGGGGTGGGGTATTATCTACTGTAAATACTGACTGAAACTCCTTGTTCAATTCTTTGCATATTTCTTCATCCGTCTCAGTGATGCTTCCATCCGCTCTCTTTAGCCTTAAAACCTGTTCTTTTACCTTCAGTTTTCCTCTGATAAAGCTGTGGAAAAGCTTGGGATTTTTTTAGCCTTCCTGGTGATGTCCCTTTCATAGTCCCTCTCTGTCTCTCTCCTTTTACTTAGGTAGTCATTTCTTGCTCTTTTTTAGGCTTGCCAGGCATTTATGCTTTTTCTCCTCCTATACCTTTTCCAGCATTTGTCTCTCCACTCCTTAGCTCTTTTACACTCATTATCGAACCATTTCTCTCTGGCATGAATTACATCTACTTTGGTGACAGGTATGCAGCAATCTGCTATCTTCCCATATTTCTCACAAAATATGTCATACATTTCTTGTACAGATTTGTTGTAAAATAAGGTTCTCCAGTCAATAACTGCAAAAAGCTCATTCATTTTGATGTAATCTCCTTTCGGATAGTTCCTCCTCATGTCCTCAGTGCCATTACTCTCAGGCAGCATATCTTCAATGATATGCAAGTGTATAGGTGTGTATTTCTGAGTAAAGAAAATTATTCAATTATATTAGCTGTAAACCTTTCTTTTAAGGTTTGAAAAGGATGATTAAACACGACTAGAAAACTAAAGCATATACAATTGCGAAAGAAGAATTCATAATGATAGAACTAAAAACAATCACACAAAAGGTGAAACAATCACACAGAAAGGAATAACTTGAAAATTATCCACTAAAAATTGTCACGAACAATATAAGGACATATAGAGGATATACTGACACTGTAATTGATGAAAAAATATAGAATGACGAAATATATAATATACTATTACTCTTATGCAAGATATTTAACGTTAATGAAACACATTTAAAAACAATACTAAGTCAATAAAGAAAAGCAAATGACTAAAAATGAAGACTAATAATGATAAGAGGAATCTGCACAGTCTCTATGATGTATGATCTCCAGTTAGCTTTCTGAAATTAATGAGTAATTAGAGACCACTCATTAATCATTCAGTTATAAAGAAACAAAAGAAATACAACAAAAGGAGAATATAATTCATGCTTGCTATGAACACTGAGCAAGGGACTGGCTTGATGAAATGAATAAAGATTTGAGAATTTATAATTGCATCTCTCTCTCTCTCTCTCTCTCTCTCTCTCTCTCTCTCTCTCTCTCTCTCTCTCTCTCTCTCTCTCCTCTCTCTCTCTCTCTCTCTCTCTCTCTCTCTCTCTCTCTCTATATATATATATATATATATATATATATATATATATATATATATATATATATATATATATATATATATATGGTAGGAAAAGCCCATTAAATAAAACAACGAATATATATATATATATATATATATATATATATATATATATATATATATATATATATATATATATATATATATATATATATATATATATATATATATATATATATATATATATATATATATATATATATATATATATATATATATATATATATATATATATATATATATATTTATATATATATATATATATATATATATATATATATATTATATATATATATATATATATATATATATATATATATATATATATATATTTTATATATATATATATATATATATATATATATATATATAAATATATATATATATATATATATATATATATATATATATATATATATATATATATATATATATATATATATATATATATAAAGCAACACTGTTTTGCTAGTTGTATCTCTTGCCATTGTACTTTGAGAAGGTGACCAGGTTAGGTCAAGAAATTAATAAGTACTTTTTATATATATATTTTCGTTGTTTTATGTAATGGGCTTTTCCTGCCCTGTTAGACTGTATGTTAACAGTTCAGTGTTATTAATATATATATATATATATATATATATATATATATATATATATATATATATATATATATATATATATATATATATATATATATATATATATATATATATATATATATTTATATATATATATATATATATATATATATATATATATATATATATATATATATATATATATATATATATATATATATATATATATATATATATATATATATATATATATATTCGCTAAAAACAGTATGCAAAAATGTCTCTAGCCCCCTGGTGAAGTACACGGTACTCTAAGAAAGTCTCAACTCTCATTTTACAAACAATATATGATATAGTTACTTATTTGAAAAAGTTTAATTTATTCCAAAAAGTGGTTCCATGTTCTATAGTTGTTATTATGATTATTAAAATTATTATTAGTAATAGTAGTAGTAGTGGAATTGCTTATTATTATTTGTATTACTATTATTATCATTATTATTATTATTGGTAGTAAAAGTAATAGTAGTATCATCATCATTATTATTATCATTATTATTTCCTCCTCTTATTCCTCTAAGCATATTTTCTTCTACTTTCCTATCCTTCCTCTTCATCTCCTATTTCTCTTCCCCTCCTCCTATCCTCACAAAATATTCTTTGTCGCAGACACGCAATTCCCAAGGCCCCCTGTTGAATTGACATGATTTTTCAGGCATATTTTCTATTTAAGATTTTTTCTTTCAAAACTCATTTGGATATCCTGCTAATTTATTATTATTATTTTTTTTTTTTTTGAGATAACGTTTAAAAAGACATCCGGTCCAAAAGCGACTGCATCCTGCCTCTGTATATGATGACTTTCTGGTTAAAAGGTTTTGCATTGTATGCTCTATCCATAGCCTCTTTTGATAGCCAAGATTATGAGTGATTGGATAGCTCTAAGGTGTTTTTGGAAGTAGTAGAAGACAATTTCCTTTCTCAGCATGTACTTGAAGCAACACGGGGGGGGGGGGTTGAATATACTGGATTTAGTTCTTAGTAATAGAGAGAATATGGTTGCAAATTTAGAAGTTGGTGAACCATTAGGCAACAGTGACCATGATTCCATTAGATTTAACATAATTTTCAGGGAAACTATAAAGGAAAATAAGAATATTGTTCCAAACATTAGAGCAGGAGATTTTGAAGGCTTAAAAACTAAATTATCTAATGAAGTATGGGAAGGGATTTCTGGGGGTACAGATGTGGGTAGTTAATCCAGCATGTCAGGTTGCAGGTAGCAGATTACCCCGAAAATTGAGTACCACAGGCCAAGGATTATCACAAGATAATGCTGATAAATACAGTAAATTCTCTCACAGGAAAGAACAGCAGTCCGTCAGTTATTATAAATTTGGATGAGGAATATAACAATTTTGTCATGACTTAAGAATAGTCAGAAAGACTATATTCCCATGAAACAGTTCAGATCAAGAAAAAATTGCTCTAAATGGATGAACAATAGAATAAAGAATCTTATAGGCATTAAAAGAGGAATATTCAGGAAACTAAAAAGAGGTGAAGAGCAGGTGAGGCAGCAATATATATAGTTAAACAGGGAAGTTAAAAAGATAGAGAGTCGAAAAGAAAATACGTAGTTAGAACAACAGGAGAAGCTAAAGAAAATCCTAAAGGGGTTTATCAACATTATCAAACAAACTTTAAGGAAAAAGTCGGACCAATTGAAGTAGCCAGTGGCCATATCACAGATGATGATAAAGTGATGTGTACATGTTTAAATGATTATTTTTTATCTGTATTTACCAATGAAAACTTGGAATATATTCCGGAGGTAGAATCCATTTACAGAGACAGTCCCGATAATATACTTAGTTCAATAAATATTACGAGAGAGGAAGTAATAAAAGAAATAGATAAATTAAAGGCTCATAAATCTCCGGGACCTGATGAAATATATGCTAGAATATTAAAGGAATGCAAGGAAGAGCTTAGTTGTCCAATAACTGCATTATTAAATAATTCAATAAATTAAGATCGGTACCCATGGAGTGGAAATTGGCAGATGTGGTACCAATAGTTAAAAAAGGAGAACGAGTTAAAAAGCATGATTATAGGCCTATAAGTTTAACGTCAACAATGGGTAAGATTTTAGAATCCATCATTGCAAATGAAATAAGGGCACATCTAAAATTACACAGACTGATAAAACTTTCACAACACGGGTTTCTAAAGGGTTTTTCGTGCCTTACAAACTTACTGTCTTTTTATTCATAAGTTTACGAGGCAGTAGATTGTGGCAAAGAATATGATACAATATATCTAGATTTTAGCAAAGCTTTTGATAGAGTTCCTCACAAACGATTAGTTAAAAAGTTGGAAGCTCATGGTATAGGGGGAGCTGTTCTCAGATGGATCAAACAATGGTTAAAAGACAGAAAACAGAGGGTTTGCATAAATGGAGAGAAATCGGAGTGGGGCTCAGTTACTAGCGGGGTACCACAAGTCTCGGTACTTGCTCCCCTATTATTCATCGTATATCTAAATGATCTGGATTCGGATATCAGTAGTAACCTAAGTAAATTCGCAGATGACACTAAAATAGGTACAATTATAAATGGAAAAAAAGACATTCATGCTTTACAGGAAGATCTAAAGAAATTATCTGAATGGTCGGACAAATGGCAAATGGAATTTAATATTGAAAAATGTAAAGTAGTTAAAATGGGTACTATAAAAGACTATGCGAGTTATAAGCTAAACAACCATGAAATCATGAGTTCTCAGTGTGACAGGGATTTGGGAGTTCTTATGAGTAGTAATCTTAAGCCAAGAGAGCAATGCACAGCAGTCAGAAATAAAGCAAACAGAATTTTAAGATTTATCTCAAGAAGTGTTGGCAATAGGATGGAAAAAGTTATTTTGCAGCTCTATCTTGCATTAGTTAGGCCCCATTTAGATTATGCTGTGCAATTCTGGTCACCCTATTATAGGATGGAAATTGAATCCTTGGAGACAGTGCAGCGAAGAATGACCATGATGATACACAATATCAGAAATCTACCATATGAGGACAGATTAATAAAACTTAATCTACATTCTCTAGAGAGGCGAAGGGTTAGGGGGGATATGATTGAAGTGTATAAATGGTTTAAAGGGATTAACAAGCGTGATATTAATAAAGTTTTAAAAATTCACGATCAAACCGGAACTCGCAATAATGGATTTATGCTTGATAAATTTAGCTTCAGAAGGGATATTGGTAAAAATTGGTTTGGTAATAGAGTAGCTGATGCATGGAACAGGCTTCCTAGTAGGATAGTAAATGCCAATACCTTAGATACCTTCAAATGTAGATTAGATAGACAAATGGCAGAGGTAGGGTGGGTATGAATAGGTTAGTGCTTATTAGAAAAATCATAAGAAGAAAAATAGAATAAATAAGTAGAGTAGAATAGAATGGGTTAGACATGCTGAAAATATCATTAAAAAATGGAGCTGCCTTGTGTGTGCCAGTAGGCATGTTGCAGTGTCCCCTATTCTTATGTTCTTATGTTCATTAGCTGTTAAGAGAAATTGGACATTCTTCGTAATTAAATTTTACTTAGCAAAAGATGAAGAGTGATTATTCTTTCTTTTTTTTTCATTCATGCGATATGAATATTATAGGGGTGAGAATTGCGAGAGAAAAAAATGTGTGTAAATTATAAGGGTAGGAATTATAGAGGTTGGATTAATGAGGCTGGGAATTGATCGGTTAGGAATTTTCGGTTGAAATTCCAAGAGTAAAAACTTCAAGTGTGGGAATTATAAGGATAAAAATTGTAAGTTTGGTAATTATAATGCTGAGAGTAGTAAGGTTAGGAATTATGACGGTGGGAATTACCATAGTAAGATACTGATGGTAGGAATTGCAAGGACAGAGATCGTAAAGCTGAGGACGGAAATGGTAATGTTTGGATATGCAATAGATTAAATTGATAGAAGTTGAACTGATATGAGTGAGAATTCAACAAAAATAATTTCAAAGCTTAGAAGCGTAAAAATGAGGAATACAAAGATGTGGAATAATTTGAGTGGAATTTGCAAAGTAGAAAAATTGCACAGATGGCAGCTTCAAGGGAAAGACTGTATTGAGAGGAATTTTGAGTTTAAGAACTGTTTGTTTGGGAATTGCAAGGGTAGGCATTATATTGATGGCAATTTTAAGCAAAGGCATTGTAGAGTTGGGAATTGCAAACAAGAGTTGCAAGGGCAAAAGTTTTGGAAATTAGTAATTATATATTTTGGGAAGTGTAAGTGTGAGAATGAAAAAGGTGGGAAGCGAGAGATTTAGAACTGTGAAGGAAAGGAAATGTAGGATTGAAATATACATAGTCAACCTGGGAAATGAAATGCTTGGAGATGTTAGATGAGAGATTTATATATATATATATATATATATATATATATATATATATATATATATATATATATATATGTATGTATGTATGTATGTATGTATGTATGTATGTATGTATGTATGTATGTATGTATGTATGTATGTATGTATGTATGTATGTATGTATGTATGTATGTATGTATGTATGTATGTATGTATGTATGTATGTATGTATGTATGTATGTATGTATGTATGTATGTATGTATGTATGTATGTATGTATGTATGTATGTATGTATGTATGTATGTATGTATGTATGTATGTATGTATGTATGTATGTATGTATGTATGTATGTATGTATGTATGTATGTATGTATGTATGTATGTATGTATGTATGTATGTATGTATGTATGTATGTATGTATGTATGTATGTATATATATATATATATATATATATATATATATATATATATATATATGTATATATGTATATATGTATATATGTATATATATATATATATATATATATATATATATATATATATATATATATATATATATATATATATATATATATATATATATATATATATATATATATATATATATATATATATATATATATATATATATATATATATATATATATATATATATTTATATGTATATATATATAAATATATATATATATATATATATATATATATATATATATATATATATATATATATATATATATATATATATATATATATATATATATATATATATATATATATATATATATATATATATATATATATATATATATATAAAACCAAATAAGCACATTACATATGTGAAAACATGAATCATTTTTTTTTTACCCCGACCGGGACTTGAATCTAGGACTTACAATTACTAAGTCAAGGCGCTACCAACTACACCACAGAAGGTTAAAAGGAATCAGACCTTATAGCTTATATCTGCTATACTTGGGAATGAACGCATTCTATCTGAATGCCACTATGTTCATATTACAGATTCCCCAACTTAACTCGTGGCTTCTTCTTCGCATTTAATTCAACTCCCAATCTCATTCGGGACCAACAATAACCAAATAAGCACATTACATATGTGAAAACATGAATTATTTTTTTAACCCGACCGAGACTTGAACCTAGGACTTTTAATTACTAAGTCAAGGCGCTACCAACTACACCACAGAAGGTTAAAAGGAATCAGACCTTATAGCTTATATCTGCTATACTTGGGAATGAATGCATTCTCTTTGAATGCCACTATGTTCATATTACAGATTCCCCAACTCCACTCGTGGCTTCTTCTTCGCATTTAATTCAACTCCCAATCTCATTCAGGACCAACAATAACCAAATAAGCACATTACATATGTGAAAACATGAATAATTTTTTCAACCCGACCGGGACTTGAACCTAGGACTTATAATTACTAAGTCAAGGCGCTACCAACTACACCACAGAAGGTTAAAAGGAATCAGACCTTATAGCTTATATCTGCTATACTTAGGAATGAACGCATTCTATCTGAATGCCACTATGTTCGTATTACTGATTCCCCAACCTCACTCGAGGTTTCATTTTCGCATTTAATTCAACTTCCAATCTCATTCGGGACCAACAATAACCAAATAAGCACATTATATATGTGAAACCATGAATTATTTTTTTAACCCGACCGAGACTTGAACCTAGGACTTTTAATTACTAAGTCAAGGCGCTACCAACTACACCACAGAAGGTTAAAATGAATCAGACCTTATAGCTTATATCTGCTATACTTGGGAATGAATGCATTCTCTCTGAATGCCACTATGTTCATATTACAGATTCACCAACTTCACTCGTGGCTTCTTCTTCGCATTTAATTCAACTCCCAATCTCATTCGGGACCAACAATAACCAAATAAGCACATTACATATGTGAAAACATGAATATTTTTTTCAACCCGACCGGGACTTGAACCTAGGACTTATAATTACTAAGTCAAGGCGCTACCAACTACACCACAGAAGGTTAAAAGGAATCAGGCCTTATAGCTTATATCTGCTATACTTAGGAATGAACGCATTCTATCTGAATGCCACTATGTTCGTATTACAGATTCCCCAACCTCACTCGAGGTTTCATTTTCGCATTTAATTCAACTTCCAATCTCATTCGGGACCAACAATAACCAAATAAGCACATTATATATGTGAAACCATGAATCATATTTTTACCCAGACCGGGACTTGAACCTAGGACTTATAATTACTAAGTCAAGCTATCAGGTTTGATTCCTTTTAACCTTCTGAGGTGTAGTTGGTAGCGCATTGACTTAGAAAGTGTAAGTCCTAGATTCAAGTCCCGGTCGGGGTAAAAGAATGATTCATATATATATATATATATATATATATATATATATATATATATATATATATATATATATATATATATATATATATATATATATATATATATATATATATATATGCTTAAGGTTAGTTAACTTCATTACTTCACTACAGTGACACCAGATGACAGCATAAATTAGCTTGATCGAGTTGGCATGATACAAAGTCACGACGTAATTTAAATGGACTCCCCCCAAATTTCCATCGCAAGTTCTCTCTCAGTTTATCTGTTTAGCTATCCATCTATAGATCTACAATCAGTCTATCTCCTTTCCTACTTACGAATCTTCCATGATTCCATCTTGTGAATATAAGACACAACAGTGAGGTTGTAATGTAATATATGTACTTAAAAGTAAAATTAATACAATAATACTATAATAGAACTACAATATATTATATAAGGGAACCGAGGTAGCACAGTGGTTAGAGCTCTTACCTCGGAAAATGATAGACCCACGATCTAGCGCACTGCGGGACGTTAAGAAAAGCATCCATCTTTTATTGTGATTAATAGTGACACTTAAAACGGCCAACAACAAAATACTATTAAATTATACTACTAAGTCAATGTACGTAGTCTTTGTTGATTTAAAAAACTTGCTACCAATAATCAAAAAGTATTTCAGACGCAAAATTAATAATTAATTATGTATTTATAATAAGACATAGTAAATATCTCTTTTATAGCAGTTTTTCCGAGCGCATGTTTTATACTTCTACAAATTACCTAAACATGTTTAAAAGAAAGAGCCTTATAGCTCATAACTTTGGGCCCATGGTCGAATTTTCTACTTTTAACTGGCACTTAATATAACTTTCCTTAAAACTATTAGTATTTTACTATGTGCTTAAATGCGACTCGAAAAAATCTTCCTCATTCACATACTCCATTTCTCTCTCTTTTTAGGACAATGTAAATAGTTATATACAATGAGAAAATTTGTTAAGAAGCCTTTTAATAATTGATTAATCAGAGCCGAAATCACATTGAACTTTCATGGAGAAAATGCAATGCTAACAAAAAAGATCAACTATAATATGTATGTGAAAAATACAGACAAATTTAATTTATCAGTTATGATTCCTAATTTCTTTGTTCCAGTGTGTATCTTGTGTAAAGGGAATTGGATAAATTCAGCATTTCTGTTCAACCAATTTGTTCTTTGGTGATAGAGTTATACTGTGGCAAAGTATAATTTACTTTAAAATTGACCGAAAGAATATTTTATCAAAAGAGTTGTGAGATGAAGCCAGTACAGCTCTTCCTTGACAATATTTTAACTAAGTTACAGTGTCAAACAAAGCAACACTAACAACCTAACAGCGCCCTGAGGTGGAAAACCAGGGGGGAGGGACTAATATATCAATTCATCTCAGTTCATGGATTTGTCCCTGATAACCATCCTAATCTTGGCCTGTCATGATACCATCCTTGTACAGCTTCAACACATGACTGCTGAGTTACACTTACTGTACCCTAGCCAGTGAGTGGTCCACATGTATTATTAAAAAATTTGACCCTTTTCAGTATTCATGACCTAATCAAGTGCAGTCTATCAACTAAATGCATAGTTCTTACGTTAAAGGTAAATATTGCGGCTTCTAAATTAATTTTGCTTTTTATTAGCACCAAGTGAATATTTTCATAAAAAAAATTTAAACGATACAGAATTCTTAAATAATTAATAGTGAATCTATAGCGAATATTACTGTCAATGTTGCCTTTACCCACTAATGCTGCATTTTTTTTTCTTTTTTTATTTCATGATCATCTTCATAACAGATGATCAAACATTCGACTGGTCTTCATGATGGAGCTATAATGGAATCTCAGGTCCAGGATTTTGGGGCATTATCAACCGTCGATGGCGTCTATGCAGCGACGGCAGACGCAAATCGCCAGTAGATCTTGTTACGTCTTCGATAGTCTATGACCACATTCTTACCCAGTTACAGCTGGCGTCACACAAGGTGAAAGGGCAAAATTTGTGTGATTTTGAAACAAAAAAAAAGTTCCTATTGCTTAATACACTTTAAATGGACAATGACTAGAACATAAATAATTTCAGAATTAATCGCAAGGTAACTACTACATTTAACTGAAAAAAATAGTAGATTGATGATGGTTCGAAAATAAAAGCATTATTCCAGAGTGTCAGAATACACGTGATGACACACACACACACACACACACACAGGGGATGGGGCCTCATTAAGACTGTTATACACAAATGCTGATGGATTAGCTGGTAAGGCAGTAGAATTAAAAGATAGGATTCACAACAGTAAGGCAGATATAGTAGCAATTACAGAGACTAAGTTGAGTGAGGACATAAACAGTGTCACAGTTTTTCCTAAGGGCTTCAGAATACTAAGGGTCGAAAGATCTGAGAGGACTGGTGGAGGGATAGCACTGCTCATAAGTGAGAGGATTCAAGTTCAAGAAATAAACTTGGCTATAGAAAGTGAGTTCAGGGAATTTCTTGTTGCTCGCATAAATACTGGGTCAGAGAGCATTATAATAACTGTTGTATACAACCCACCAAGGAACCAAAATAGGCTTGAAATTTATGAGGAAAGTCATATAGGTACGATTGAAGTCATAAACTCAGTTGTTAACATGGCGCGGGAGAAAAAATGTAGGATTTTGATTATGGGAGACTTTAATCATAAAGAAATAGATTGGATAAATCTTGACCCACACAGTGGTGAGGACTCATTTGGGGCAAGATTCCTAGATTGCGTACAAGGGAATTTCCAACACCAACATGTAATGGAACCAACAAGAGCCAGGGGCGGGGATGAGCCATCACTACTTGATCTGGTGTTCACAGATAATGTGTTGGATATTGAAAATATTGAGTATGAACCACCAATTGGAAAGAGTGACCACTGTGTGTTGTTGATGGAGTATATCATTGAAGACATTCTTCCTGAGAGTAGAGGCACTGAGGACATGAGGAGGAACTATCAGAAAGGAGATTACATCAAAATGAATGAGCTTTTTGCAGTTATTGACTGGAGAACCTTATTTTACAACAAATCTGTACAAGAAATGTATGACATCTTTTGTGAGAAATATGGGAAGATAGTAGATTGCTGCATACCTGTCACCAAAGTAGGTGTAATTCATGCCAGAGAGAAATGGTTCGATAATGGGTGTAAAAGAGCTAAGGAGTGGAGAGACAAATGCTGGAAAAGGTATAGGAGGAGAAAAAACATAAATGCCTGGCAAACCTACAAAAGAGCAAGAAATGACTACCTAAGTAAAAGGAGAGAGGCAGAGAAAGATTATGAGAGGGACATCACCAGGAAGGCTAAAGAAAATCCCAAGCTTTTCCACAGCTTTATCAGAGGAAAACTGAAGGTAAAAGAACAGGTTTTAAGGCTAAAGAGAGCGGATGGAAGCATCACTGAGACGGACGAAGAGATCTGCAAAGAATTGAACAAGGAGTTTCAGTCAGTATTTACAGTAGAAAATACCCCACCCCCTCAGATTGCAGTGATAGAAGCTCAAGGGCCGGTATTAGAGAACATCAACCTTACAGCCACAGAGGTATGCAAAGCGCTGATGGATTTAGATGTTCATAAAGCTACAGGTCCTGATGACATATCCCCTCATGTGCTTAAAAAATGCGCAAACACAATATCAGTGGCACTAAGTATCATATTTAAGGAGTCATTGGAGTCGGGGGAGATTCCAAGATGCTGGAAACAAGCAAATGTGATACCTATCTTCAAAAAGGGAAGGAGGGATACGGCTCTGAACTATAGACCAGTTTCCTTGACCAGCATAGTTTGCAAACTTATGGAGAAACTACTAAGGAAACATATCTCTCTTCACTTGGAATCCTTCAACTTTTTGTCAGTGAGGCAACATGGCTTCAGAGAAGGAAGATCAACAGTAACAAACTTATTAGAATTTTATGATGAGGTAAGCCAAATCTTACAGGAAAGAGAGGGCTGGGCAGATTGCATATTCCTAGACTTCCAGAAAGCGTTTGACACTGTTCCACATGGGAGACTTATTAGGAAGCTGCAATCAATGGCTAGAATAGGTGGAAATGTCTTGGAATGGATAAAAACTTACTTAGAAGGAAGGGAACAGAGGGTTAGAGTAAGACACTCAGTGTCTGAATGGAGAAGAGTTAGTAGTGGAGTTCCACAGGGTTCAGTTTTAGGGCCACTTTTGTTCCTTGTATATGTAAATGACCTACCAGAGTGTGTAAATTCATTCATGAATATGTTTGCAGATGATGCAAAGATTGTGAAGAAAGTAAAAAACGAGAACAATGGTAGAGAACTTCAGGAGGATCTAAATAATCTGCATGAGTGGTCAGAAAAGTGGCTAATGAAATTCAATACCTCAAAATGTAAGGTAATGAGAATGGGTACAAGTGCAAGAAGGCCCAAGCTTGACTACTCGGTGGCTGGAGTACAACTTCAAGAGACAGAAAATGAGAGAGATCTAGGAGTAAACATACTGGCAGATTTGTCTCCAGAAATACATATAAATGGCGTAGTAAGGGCAGCATATGCATTCTTATCAAATGTAAGGGTAGCATTCAGGCACATGGACAAGGAAATGTTCAGAAATATTTATGTAACCTATGTGAGGCCAAAACTCGAATATGCAGCCCCCTTTTGGAATCCGCACTTGAAAAAGCACATAGCTAAGCTTGAAAAAGTTCAAAGACATGCCACGAAACTGGTGCCAGAAATACGCAATCTCGGTTATGATGAGAGGCTGAGGGAATTAGACTTGCCATCACTCGAAGCTAGAAGAGTAAGGGGGGATATGGTGACAGTCTTTAAATTCCTTCATGGTTATGATAGAGTGGATAGGGATCGATATTTCGATATGGCTGGCTCTAGAACTAGAGGTCATAGTTTGAAGCTTCGGAAGAAAACTTGTTTGCAGGATGTAAGGAAATATTTTTTCAGTGTAAGAGTAGTTGATAATTGGAATTCGCTAAGCGAGGAGGTAGTTAATGCTACCTCAATCCATAGTTTTAAGGACAGGTATGATAAGTATCACTAAGTCTAAAAATGGAACCGATCAGGAGACGGGAAGATACGAGCTTTGGGCTCTTTCCCGTAAACACAATTAGGTAATCACAATTAGGTAATCACACACACACACACACACACACACACAAAGCCTTACATTTATTAACTAGCTATTCTATTTTCTCATCCATATCCAGACCGACGGCACTCTGGTAAACACAGGCTTTGCGCTGTGATAGACCGATGGCAATCATTGGACAATGCTTGGAGGTCCATTGCATTATGCCCACACTATCTCACGCCATACTTCGATGGTCTAACACAACACCTACCTTGGGTTCTGAACGTAGTATTCAAGGACAGTTCTTCCCTGGTGAAGTAAGTACCTTACATAAATGCAACAAATGTAAGACAAGACATACCTTGGGTTTTGAGCGTTGTATTCAAGAACAGTTCTCCCTTGGAGAAATACGTACACCAGCCAAATCTAACACAACTAATACCTTCGGTTCCGACCATGGTATGCAAGGACACGTCTTTCCTGGCGAAGTTAGAATTTGACGTGAACACAGGTAGAAACACAGTCTTCGACTAATATATATATATATATATATATATATATATATATATATATATATATATATATATATATATATATATATATATATATATATATATATATATATATATATATATATATATATAAAAGCTCCATATACTTAAACATCTGAATACAGGAAAAATTGCGTTTTGTAGTTTTCAAACTGTGAACACATTCTAGCTTACAAATAATAATAATAATAATAATAATAATAATACTTTATTTCCATTTCAATACAATGAGTATTCGTCAGCCAGGGTAAGCCCCAACCCCCCACTGTGGTGTCCACCCACAGCAGTTCCTGCCAGTAAACAGCTTAAACTCTCGGTCTTGGACGGGAACCGATCTTTCGACCTCATGAATGCGAAGCCAGCGCGTTACCACTGTACTAGGATTTTACACTCTTTCACTAACGTACTGAGGTTCTAAAAACAGGAAATATATTGATTTCAGGAGTATATGTTTTTCCTTTATTCATACATGTATATATTTCCTCATCTATTTGTGATCTAAAAAGTGAGTCATTTTTTCCTTCTTTTTTAATGCAGATTCAGCTTTACCTCTACAAGAGCGATTTATATAAAACCTTATCTGATGCGCTAGATAAGCCTAACGGGATTTTGGGAGTGGCTATTCTGTTAAAGGTAAGTGTCTAAGATCAAGTTTCAGCACTGTACAATTCAAGTGATGAAAATTCTGATTATTTGCGGATATAATGGTAGTAGCATGCACATAACATTTAGAATGATAAATT
Source organism: Halocaridina rubra (assembly GCA_037179515.1). NCBI lineage: Eukaryota > Metazoa > Arthropoda > Malacostraca > Decapoda > Atyidae > Halocaridina > Halocaridina rubra. The sequence goes on from JAXCGZ010009663.1 coordinate 25,255, forward strand.
GGAAACTATATCTCTTATAGGATGATATCAGCTGGTATGCATAATCATGGTTATTGACAATCTCAAGACCGGTATTCGAAGACTTTTTCTTGATCCCTACATAAAATACATGTTTACCTTTAACTGATATTATTTTATTTTTCGGTCTTCATATCCAGATAGAATGGCGACCTAATCCAGTTTTAAAAATTTGGGTGGATCACATCCACATTGTTCCTCATAGAGGTAAGTATCCACTTGTGTAATAATAATAATAATAATAATAATAATAATAATAATAATAATAATAATAATAATAATAATAATAATAAAAATAATAATAATAATAATAATAATAATAATAATAATAATAATAATAATAATAATAATAATAATAATAATAATATCAGACCACCCATACAGTTTCGAATCGAACCTTGGAGTTTTAGACTGATTAAGGAATAGGACATAACCACTGTGCCACGACTTACTAAGAAGGTAGAATCCTATACGTAATACTAACTCAGGCATTTCAATAAATGTTTTATCGGTATTTCTAATTTGTCCCTGTATTGACTCTTGCTCATTGGGAATGATTTTAGGTGATTATTTTCCCTAAGCGAGAGAAGTCGCATTCAGCATAATCCTTTCCATCTCATTTCTAGATAGTAAGTCCTAAATTTCAATTCCAATATTATTTTATGCTGTTTTTTCGTCTCATTCTAGCTAAGGGATCCTAATTGTACGTCCTAAATAACTCCTTTTTTTTCATCTTTACAACCCTGCGCTTGTGCTTCTGTTTGCAAAGAGCACCTGGATTCCTTAAAATCCGATAAAAGAGGTATTTATTTCGCCTCTGTACCTCACTTACGATGGGTCGCTCACCGAACAGCCCTGTAAGGAGACCGTTTCCTGGATTGTGCTTAACTAGCAAGGTTACATCACAGCCCGCCAAGTAAGCTTTACACCCCTAGCAACAACAATGCTGGAGGGTTGTAGAATAAATGATTTTGTAAAGAAATGTTACCATTTTTCGTACAGTTACATAGTAGGCATTTCAGATACAAATGTGTGATTACCTAATTGTGATCACCTAATCGTGTTTACGGGAAAGAGCCCAAAGCTCGTATCTTCCCGTCTCCTGATCGGTTCTATTTTGTAATGTGTATGTGCGTGTGATTACCTAATTGTGATTACCTAATTGTGTTTACGGGAAAGAGCCCAAAGCTCGTATCTTCCCGTCTCCTGATCGGTTCCATTTTAGACTTAGTGATACTTATCATACCTGTCCTTAAAACTATGGATTGAGATAGCATTAACTACCTCCTCGCTTAGCGAATTCCAATTATCAACTACTCTTACACTGAAAAAGTATTTCCTTACATCCTGCGAAGAAGTTTTCTTACGAAGCTTCAAACTATGACCTCTAGTTCTAGAGCCAGCCATATCAAAGCATCGATCCCTATCCACTCTATCATAACCATGAAGGAATTTAAAGACTGTCACCATATCCCCCCTCACTCTTCTAGCTTCGAGTGATGGTAAGTCTAATTCCCTCAGCCTCTCATCATAACTGAGATTGCGTATTTCTGGCACCAGTTTCGTGGCATGTCTTTGAACTTTTTCAAGCTTAGCTATGTGCTTTTTCAAGTGCGGATTCCAAAAGGGGGCTGAATATTCCAGTTTTGGCCTCACATAGGTTACATAAATATTTCTGAACATTTCCTTGTCCATGTGCCTGAAGGCTACCCTTACATTTGATAAGAATGCATATGCTGCCCTTACTATGCCATTTATATGTATTTCTGGAGACAAATCTGCCAGTATGTTTACTCCTAGATCTCTCTCATTTTCTGTCTCTTGAAGTTGTACTCCAGCCACCGAGTAGTCAAGATTGGGCCTTCTTGCACTTGTACCCCTTATCATTACCTTACATTTTGAAGTATTGAATTTCATTAGCCACTTTTCTGACCACTCATGCAGATTATTTAGATCCTCCTGAAGTTCTCTACCATTGTCCTCGTTTTTTACTTTCTTCACAATCTTTGCATCATCTGCAAACATATTCATGAATGAATTTACAGACTCTGGTAGGTCATTTACATATACAAGGAACAAAAGTGGCCCTAAAACTGAACCCTGTGGAACTCCACTACTAACTCTTCTCCATTCAGACACTGAGTGTCTTACTCTAACCCTCTGTTCCCTTCCTTCTAAGTAAGGTTTTATCCATTCCAAAACATTTCCACCTATTCTAGCCATTGATTGCAGCTTCCTAATAAGTCTCCCATGTGGAACAGTGTCAATCGCTTTCTGGAAGTCTAGGAATATGCAATCTGCCCAGCCCTCTCTTTCCTGTAAGATTTGGCTTGCCTCATCATAAAATTCTAATAAGTTTGTTACTGTTGATCTACCTTCTCTGAAGCCATGTTGCCTCACTGACAAAAAGTTGAAGGATTCCAAGTGATGAGAGATATGTTTCCTTAGTAGTTTCTCCATAAGTTTGCAAACTATGCTGGTCAAGGAAACTGGTCTATAGTTCAGAGCCATATCCCTCCTTCCCTTTTTGAAGATAGGTATCACATTTGCTTGTTTCCAGCATCTTGGAATCTCCCCCGACTCCAGTGACTCCTTAAATATGATACTTAGTGCCACTGATATTGTGTTTGCGCATTTTTTAAGCACATGAGGGGATATGTCATCGGGACCTGTAGCTTTATGAACATCTAAATCCATCAGCGCTTTGCATACCTCTGTGGCTGTAAGGTTGATGTTCTCTAATACCGGCCATTGAGCTTCTAGCACTGCAATCTGAGGGGGTGGGGTATTTTCTACTGTAAATACTGACTGAAACTCCTTGTTCAATTCTTTGCAGAACTCTTCATCCGTCTCAGTGATGCTTCCATCCGCTCTCTTTAGCCTTAAAACCTGTTCTTTTACCTTCAGTTTTCCTCTGATAAAGCTGTGGAAAAGCTTGGGATTTTCTTTAGCCTTCCTGGTGATGTCCCTCTCATAGTCTCTCTCTGCCTCTCTCCTTTTACTGAGAGAGATCATGTGTGTGTATGTGCATGCGGGCAAGAGTACGTGTATAAATGAGGTGAAAAATAGTGATATACCAATGTATATTAACAATGAATAGATTGCATAAGTTTTGTTAGCGACAGTAGCTTTCATCAATACAAACAGTAGATTGGACCATAGAAACAACCGGCCGTTGCGATACTACTACTGAAAGTCTCTTGGATGGGTCTGAGCAGATAGTTCTTAAGTCTTCCTTCAGCTACGTTTCTTTTCCAAGCCCTACAGCTACAACGCATATTCTGGCTTATTTGCTACACATCTCTTACTAGGCTTTTTTTTTATCTAACATTTCACAACAATCCACATCTCTGTTTTTCTTTTGTATCTTTCTCACCTTTAGTATATCCGGGTCTAAATTACTCTGATTATTTTCTCAGCCTGTCTTTCCATTGTTAATTCATTTTTCATCTCAACCTTGTCCTTAAATTGCTGCTTTTTCTTTTTCTTGTTTTTTTCCTGTTACGGTGTCACACTCATAAATGATACCATTTTCATTTAAGTGTTTGCTTATTAATTATTTTTTAACATTATATATATATATATATATATATATATATATATATATATATATATATATATATATATATATATATATATATGAATATGCATATGTATGAGTATAAATATATATATATATATATATATATATATATATATATATATATATATATATATATATATATATATATATGCATATGCATATGTATGAGTATAAATATATATATATATATATATATATATATATATATATATATATATATATATATATATATATATATATATATATATATATATATATATATATATATATATATATATATATATATATATATGTGTGTGTGTGTGTGTGTGTGTGTGTGTGTGTGTGTGTGTGTGTGTGTGTGTGTGTGTGTGTGTGTGTGTGTGTGTGTGTGTGTGTATGTGTGTATTAAGCATGCACATACACATATACATTGAATATACACACATGCACCAACATATTATAATCCACCCTTAAAAGGGTGGTGATCGTGTCAAGGCAAAACAATGACTTTTGCGAGAACAAACTTCACCGGAGGGATCTCAAGTCCCGTAGTTAGTCACATTTAGTCAACACTAATGACATGCATGGGAAAGTGGAGGTGGTATTATGATCCCCCACCCAGGGGAAGAAAGGAGAAAAAGCAGAATAAGAGAGAAGGCTATGGGAGGCAGAGACAGCCTAATTTCTCATCAGGAATGAACGCACCCTACCTCTCTCTCTCTCTCTCTCTCTCTCTCTCTCTCTCTCTCTCTCTCTCTCTCTCTCTCTTATATATATATATATATATATATATATATATATATATATATATATATATATATATATATATATATATATATATATATATATATATATATATATATATATATATATATATATATATATATATATATATATATATATATATATATATATATATATATATATATATATATATATATATATATATATATATATATATATATATATATATATATATATATATATATATATATATATATATATATATATATATATATATATATATATATATATATGTATATATGTATATATATATGTATATATATATATATATATATATATATATATATATATATATATATATATATATATATATATATGTGTGTGTGTGTGTGTGTGTGTGTGTGTGTGTGTGTGTGTGTGTGTGTGTGTGTGTGTGTGTGTGTGTGTGTGTGTGCGTATATGAATGTATGTATGCAAGTACGTACGTATGTATGTATGTATGTATGTATGTATGTATGTATGTATGTATGTATGTATGTATGTATGTATGTATGTATGTATGTATGTGATTACCTAATTGTGCTCACGGGAAAGAGCCCAAAGCTCGTAACTTCCCACCTCCTGATCGGTTCCATTTTCTACTTAGTGATACTTATCATACTTGTCCTTAAATCTATGGAGTGAGTTAGCATTAACAACCTCCTCGTCTAGCGAATTCCAATTATCAACAACTCTTACACTAAGAAAGTACTTCCTTCCATCATGCAAAGAAGTTTTCTTACGAAGCTTCAAACTATGACCTCTAGTTCTAGTGCAAGTCATATCAAAATATCGATCCTTATCCACTCTGTCATAACCATGAAGGAATTTAAAAACTGTCACTATATCCCCCCTCAATCTTCTAGCTTCGGGTGATGGTAAGTCTAATTCCCTAAGCCTCTCCTCATAAATGAGATCACGTATATCTGGCACCAGCTTCGTGGCATGTCTTCGAACTTTTTCCAGCTTAATTACGTGCTTTTTCAAGTGCGGATTCCAAAAAGGGGCTGCATATACAATCTTTGTCCTCACATATGTTACATAAATATTTCTGAACATTTTCTTGTCCATGTGCCTGAAGGCTACCCTTACATTTGCTAAAAAAAAAAAAAAAAACATATGCTGCCCTTTCTATGCCATTTATATGCATTTCTGGAGACAAATCTGCTTCTTCCCATCTACCTCCAGACTCTGGAACTCTCTTCCTAATTCTGTCTTTCCTAATTCTTATGACCTTTCATCCTTCAAAAAGCATATCTATCATCATCTCAGAGCCTAGATCTCCATATCTCTGGGTCCTCCGTACATTGACTGTTATTTTCTATCAGTCGTTTTCCTTTGTGTGACATTACCTCATCTCTGCCTTGCCCTTAACCTTTTTCTCTTCCTTCGTCTTGGTATTTTCTCGTGCCCGGGCCTTAATTGATGAGGGCAGTTTCTGCCTGTCCCGGTGTCACACTCTTAAAAAAAAAAGTATGTTTACTCCCAGATATCTCTCATTCTCAGTTTCTTGAAGTTCTACTCCTGCCACTGAGTAGTCAAGCGTGGGCCTTCTTGCACTTGTACCCATTCTCATTACCTTATATTTTGAAGCATTGAATTTCATAAGCCACTCAAGCAGACTATTTAGATCTTTCCGAAGTTCTCTACCATTTTTTTCGTTTCTTATATTCTTCGCATCATTTGCAGACATATTCATGAATGAATTTACAGACTCTGGTAGGTCCTTTACATATACAAGGAACAAAAGTGGCCCTAAAACTGAACTCTGTGGTATTCCACTACATACTCTTCTCCAGTCAGACACTGAGTGTCTTACTCTAACCCTCTGTTCCTTTCCTTCTAAGTATGTTTTTTCCATTTCAGGATATTTCCACCTATTCTTGCCATTGCTTGCAGTTTCTTAATAAGTCTCCCATGTGGGACAGTGTCAAATGCTTTCTGGAAGTCTAGGAATACGCAATCTGCCTAACCTTCTCTTTCCTGTAAGATTCGGCTTATCTCATCATAAAATTCTAACAAGTTTGTTACTGTTGATCTACCTTCTATGAAGCCATGTTGTCTCACAAACAAAATGTTGAAGGATTCCAAGTGAAGAGAGATATGTAGTTTCTCCATAACATTGCAAACTATGCTGGTCAAGGAAGCAGGTCTCTAGTTTAGAGCCGCATTCCTTCGTCCCTTTTTGAAGATAGGAATCACGCTTGCTTGTTTCCAGCATTTTGGAATCTCCCCTGACTCCAGCGACTTTTTAAATATGATACGGTGCCGATGATATTGAATTTGCTCATTTTTTTAGTACATTAGGGGATATATCATCACCTGTAGCTTTATGAACATATAACTCCATCTTTGCATACCTCTGTGGCTGAAAGGATAATGTTCTCTAATACTGGCCCATGAGCTTCTATCTCTGCAATCTGAGGGGGTGGGGTTTTTTCTACTGTAAATACTGACTGAAACTCCTTGTTCATTTCTTCGCAGATCTCTTCATCCGTCTCAGTGATGCTTCCACCTGCTCTCTTAAGCTTTAAAACCTGTTCTTTTACCTTCAGGTTTCCTCTGATAAAGCTGTGGAAAAGCTTGGGATTATCTTTATCCTTCCTGGTGATGTCCCTTTCATAGTCTTTCTCTGCCTCTCTTCTTTTACTTAGGTAATCATTTCTTGCTCTTTTATAGGTCTGCCAGACATTTATGTTTTTTCTCCTCCTATACTTTTTTCAGCATTTTTCTCTCCACTCCTTAGCTCTTTTACACTCATTATCGAACCATTTCTCTCTGGCACGAATTACACCTACTCTGGTGACAGGTATCCAGCTATCTACTATCTTCCTATATTTCTCACAAAAGATGTCTTACATTTCTTGTACAGATTTGTTATTAAATAAGGTATTCAATTCAACAACTGCAAAAAGCTCATTCATTATGAAGTAATGTCCTGTCGGATAAATCCTCCTCGTGTCCTCAGTGCCTCTACTCTTAGGCAGAAGATTTTCAATGATATTCTCCATCAACAACACACAGTGGTCACTCTTTCCAATTGGTTGTTTGTACTCAATTTTTTCAATATCCAACACTTTATCAGTGAATGCTAGATCATGTAGCGATGGCTCACCCCCTCCCTTGGCCCTTGTTGGTTCCATTACATGTTGGTGTAGGAAATTCCCTTGTACGCAATCTAGGAATCTTGCTCCGAATGAGTCCTCACCACTGTGTGGGTCAAGATTTATCCAATCTATCTCTCTATGATTAAAATCTCCCATAATAAAAATCCAGCATTTTCTCTCCGGTGCAATGTTGACAACTGAGTTCATGGCTTCAATAGTACCTATATGACTTTCCTCATAAATTTCTAGCCTATGTTGGTTCCTTGGTGGGTTATATACAACACGTATTATAATGCTCTCTGACCTAGTATTTATGCGAGCAACAAGAAATTCCATGAATTCACTTTTTATAGCAAAGTTTATTTCTTCATCCTGAGTCCTTTCACTTATGAGCAGTGCTATCCCTCCACCAGTCCTCTCAGATCTTTTAACCCGTGACCTTCTGAAGTCCTTAGGAAAACTGACACTGTTTATGTCCTCACTCAACCAAGTCTCTATAACTGCTTCTATATCTGCCTTACTGTTGTGAATCTCATCTTTTAATTCTACTGCCTTACCAGCCCATCCATCAGCATTTGTGTATAACAATTTTATTGAGGCCCCATCCTATAATCTTCTATTATCATCTTCTTTATCTCCCCTTTGAATGGAAAAACTATGAAATTAAAATTTCCCTTCTCTTCTTCATGTAAGTATGTGATTACCTAATTGTGATTACCTAATTGTGTTTACGGGAAAGAGCCCAAAGCTCGTATCTTCCCGTCTCCTGATCGGTTCCATTTTATACTTAGTGTTACTTATCATACCTATCCTTAAAACTATGGATTGAGATAGCATTAACTACCTCTTCGCTTAGCGAATTCCAAATATCAACTACTCTTACACTGAAAAAGTATTTCCTTACATCCTGCAAAGAAGTTTTCTTACGAAGCTTCAAACTATGACCTCTAGTTCTAGAGCCAGCCATATCAAAATATCGATCCCTATCCACTCTTTCATAACCATGAAGGAATTTAAAGACTGTCACCATATCCCCCCTCAATCTTCTAGCTTCGAGTGATGGTAAGTCTAATTCCCTCAGCCTCTCATCATAACTGAGATTGCGTATTTCTGGCACCAGTTTCGTGGCATGTCTTTGAACTTTTTCAAGCTTAGCTATGTATGTATGTATGTATGTATGTATGTATGTATGTATGTATGTATGTGATTACCTAATTGTGATTACCTAATTGTGCTTACGGGAAAGAGCCCAAAGCTCGTATCTTCCCGTCTCCTGATCGGTTCCATTTTATACTTAGTGATACTTATCATACCTGTCCTTAAAACTATGGATTGAAATAGCATTAACTACCTCCTCGCTTAGCGAATTCCAATTATCAACTACTCTTACACTGAAAAAGTATTTCCTTACATCCTGCAAACAAGTTTTCTTACGAAGCTTCAAACTATGACCTCTAGTTCTAGAGCCAGCCATATCGAAATATCGATCCCTATCCACTCTATCATAACCATGAAGGAATTTAAAGACTGTCACCATATCCCCCTTACTCTTCTAGCTTCGAGTGATGGTAAGTCTAATTCCCTCAGCCTCTCATCATAACTGAGATTGCGTATTTCTGGCACCAGTTTCGTGGCATGTCTTTGAACTTTTTCAAGCTTAGCTATGTGCTTTTTCAAGTGCGGATTCCAAAAGGGGGCTGCATATTCGAGTTTTGGCCTCACATAGGTTACATAAATATTTCTGAACATTTCCTTGTCCATGTGCCTGAAGGCTACCCTTACTTTTGATAAGAATGCATATGCTGCCCTTACTATGCCATTTATATGTATTTCTGGAGACAAATCTGCCAGTATGTTTATGTATGTATGTATGTATGTATGTATGTATGTATATACAGTTGTGACAAAAAATAATGAAAAGGATTGCAATAGAAATTTGTCCCTCGAAACAAATTACCAAATTCCATAATTTACACCTTTTGGTCTGCATAATTTAAGAGCAAAGAGGGATATTGGCAAAATAAGATTTATAGGTATAAGGCTCATTACTGACTGAACTAGATTCAGTAACTTCATATAAATCAGTTTCGCTTTTCCAGTACTCGGTTGATAGTTTTTCGAATATTTTTTTTTTTTATCTTTTTCTAAGCTTTTCAGTACTGAAGTTTGAAAATAATAATCATTATCAGTTTTGTGTATATTAATAAGCATTATTTAAAATTTAAATGATGCCTTTCATATTAGTATATTTTTTGGCTTTCTCTCACTAACAAAATTCATAAATAAATATTGACATTTAAACGGTTTATATATAAATAAGTGTGTGCGTGTATATATATATATATATATATATATATATATATATATATATATATATATATATATATATATATATATATATATATATATATATATATATATATATATATATATATATATATATATATATATATATATATATATATATATATATATATATATATATATATATATATATATATATATATATATATATATATATATATATATATATATATATATATATATATATATATATATATATATATATATATATATATATATATATATATATGATTCATTTTTACCCCAACCGAACTTGAACTTTAGACTTATAATAACTATGCCAAGGCGCTACCAAAATGATTCATGTTCTCATATATGGTAATGTGCTTATTTGATTATTGTTGGTCCCGAATGATATTGAGAGTTGAATTAAATGTGAAAACGAAACCACGAGTGAGGTTGGGGGGAAACTGTAATATGAACATAGTGGGTTCAAATAGAATGCGTTCATTCCTAGTGTAGCAAATATAAGCTGTAAGGTCTGTCCCTTTTAAGACCTTCTGTGGTGTAGTTGGTAGTGTCTTGGCTTAGTAGTTATACGTCCTAGGTTCAAGTCCCGGTCGGGGTAAAAATGATTCATGTTTTCACATATGGTAATGTGCTTATTTGATTATATATATATATATATATATATATATATATATATATATATATATATATATATATATATATATATATATATATTATATATATATATATATATATATATATATATATATATATATATATATATATATATATATATATATATATATATATATATATATATATATATATATATATATATATATATATATATATATATATATATATATATATATATATATATATATATATATATATATATATATATATATATATATATACATATATATATATATATATATATATATATATATATATATATATATATATATATATATATATATATATATATATATATATAGACACACACATATACTGTGGACAAGAGAACTGATTCTTTCAGTATCTATCGAATTTTCCTTATGTCTGAGAGTGAACCAGCATAAGTAATAAAAAATTCCACCTAGCTTGCTATAAAAGAGTCTCCAGATTTTTTGTAAGTAGAAAATTCTGTTTCCTTGTCCTGTATCCATGACAAGCAGAATTTGTAAAGATAAGAAGAAACTGCTAAGAACAAGCATCTCTTTTCACTTGAAATCCTTCCATTTTTTTGTCAGTGAACCAACTTGGTTTAAGAGAAGGCAGATCAACAGTAACAAACTTATTAGAATTTTATGATGAGGTAAGCCAGATCTTACAGGAGAGCGAGGGTTGTGCGGCTTGCATATGCTTAAATTTTCAAAAGGCATTTGATACGGTCCCACATGAGGGACTCATTAAGAAGCTGCAGGTAATGGCAACTATAGGTGGAAATGTCTTGGAATGGATAAAATCTTACTCAGAAGGAAGGGAACAAAGGGTCAGAGTAAGATACTTAGTCTCTGATTGGAGAAAAGTTAGTTGTGGAACTCCACATGGTTCGGTTCCTTGTGTACATAAAATACCTTCCAGAATCTGTAATTTCATTCTTGAATATGCTTGCAGATGATTCAAAGATTGACTAGGTCATAAAAACCTATATAGTCCGCATGAGTGGTCAGAAAAGTGGCTAATGATATTCGGTATTTCGCAGCGTAGTGAGAATGCGGACAAGTGCAAGAAGGCCCAAGGTACAGAACTTCAAGAGGCGGAGAATGAGAGAGATCCAGGAGTAAGCATATTGGCAGATCTGTTTCTGGAAATGCATATAAATGGCATAGCAAGGACTGCATATGGTTTCGTAGCAAATGTAAAGGTAGCCTTCAGACACATGGACAAGGAAATGTTCAAAAATATTTATGTAACTTATGTGAGGCCAAATTTTGAATATGCAGTCCCTTATGGAATCCACGCATGAAAATGCATGTAAATAAAATGGAAAAAGTTCAGACACATGCCATGATGCTGGTTCCAGAAACATGCAATCTCAGTTATGAGGAGAGACTGAATTAATTAGATCACTCCTAGCTAAAAGAATGAAAGGGGTATGGTGAGGTTTTTTTTATTTCTTTATTGTGTTGACAGAGTGGATAGGGATAGATATCTTGATATGGATGATTCAAGAACTAGAGGACATTTCTTAAAGCATCGTAGGAAAACTTCTTTGCAGCAAGTAAGGAGGTACTTTTTTTAGTGTAAGAAGAGTTTATGATTTGAATTCGCTAAGAGAGGAGGTAGTTAATGCTAACTTAATTCATCGCTTTAAGGACAAATATGATAAGTAACAATGAATATAAATGGAGCCGACTAGGAGAAGGGGAGCTACAAGAATAGGGCTATTTCCCGTTAGCACAGTTAAGTAAATGCAAGTAGGTAATCACACACGCATACATATGCATACATGCA
>JAXCGZ010009663.1:40000-102575 GCA_037179515.1 Halocaridina rubra
TTCCACAGCTTTATCAGAGAAAAACTGAAGGTAAAAGAACAGGTTTTAAGGCTAAAGAGAGCGGATGGAAGCATCACTGAGACGGACGAAGAGATCTGCAAAGAATTGAACAAGGAGTTTCAGTCAGTATTTACAGTAGAAAATACCCCACCCCCTCAGATTGCAGTGATAGAAGCTCAAGGGCCGGTATTAGAGAACATCAACCTTACAGCCACAGAGGTATGCAAAGCGCTGATGGATTTAGATGTTCATAAAGCTACAGGTCCTGATGACATATCCCCTCATGTGCTTAAAAAATGCGCAAACACAATATCAGTGGCACTAAGTATCATATTTAAGGAGTCACTGGAGTCGGGGGAGATTCCAAGATGCTGGAAACAAGCAAATGTGATACCTATCTTCAAAAAGGGAAGGAGGGATACGGCTCTGAACTATAGACCAGTTTCCTTGACCAGCATAGTTTGCAAACTTATGGAGAAACTACTAAGGAAACATATCTCTCTTCACTTGGAATCCTTCAACTTTTTGTCAGTGAGGCAACATGGCTTCAGAGAAGGAAGATCAACAGTAACAAACTTATTAGAATTTTACGATGAGTCAAGCCAAATCTTACAGGAAAGAGAGGGCTGGGCAGATTGCATATTCCTAGACTTCCAGAAAGCGTTTGACACTGTTCCACATGGGAGACTTATTAGGAAGCTGCAATCAATGGCTAGAATAGGTGGAAATGTCTTGGAATGGATAAAAACTTACTTAGAAGGAAGGGAACAGAGGGTTAGAGTAAGACACTCAGTGTCTGAATGGAGAAGAGTTAGTAGTGGAGTTCCACAGGGTTCAGTTTTAGGGCCACTTTTGTTCCTTGTATATGTAAATGACCTACCAGAGTCTGTAAATTCATTCATGAATATGTTTGCAGATGATGCAAAGATTGTGAAGAAAGTAAAAAACGAGAACAATGGTAGAGAACTTCAGGAGGATCTAAATAATCTGCATGAGTGGTCAGAAAAGTGGCTAATGAAATTCAATACCTCAAAATGTAAGGTAATGAGAATGGGTACAAGTGCAAGAAGGCCCAATCTTGACTACTCGGTGGCTGGAGTACAACTTCAAGAGACAGAAAATGAGAGAGATCTAGGAGTAAACATACTGGCAGATTTGTCTCCAGAAATACATATAAATGGCGTAGTAAGGGCAGCATATGCATTTTTATCAAATGTAAGGGTAGCCTTCAGGCACATGGACAAGGAAATGTTCAGAAATATTTATGTAACCTATGTGAGGCAAAAACTCGAATATGCAGCCCCCTTTTGGAATCCGCACTTGAAAAAGCACATAGCTAAGCTTGAAAAAGTTCAAAGACATGCCACGAAACTGGTGCCAGAAATACGCAATCTCGGTTATGATGAGAGGCTGAGGGAATTAGACTTGCCATCACTCGAAGCTAGAAGAGTAAGGGGGGATATGGTGACAGTCTTTAAATTCCTTCATGGTTATGATAGAGTGGATAGGGATCGATATTTCGATATGGCTGGCTCTAGAACTAGAGGTCATAGTTTGAAGCTTCGTAAGAAAACTTCTTTGCAGGATGTAAGGAAATACTTTTTCAGTGTAAGAGTAGTTGATAATTGGAATTCGCTAAGCGAGGAGGTAGTTAATGCTATCTCAATCCATAGTTTTAAGGACAGGTATGATAAGAATCACTAAGTCTAAAAATGGAACCGATCAGGAGACGGGAAGATACGAGCTTTGGGCTCTTTCCCGTAAACACAATTAGGTAATCACAATTAGGTAATCACACACACCGCGCGTTCAGTGACACACGGAATTGCTCCTTTTAAATTTTTAACTGTTTCGAGTGACTAAGTGCTTAGTGGAAAACTTTACCATAATTTCCATAAATCTGAAATCCTGCAGAGTATTGTGAGTACAAAAACTTATATTTGTTGTAAGACGAGACTGTTCATATTAAAGGAAAAAAAATTGAGAACTTTTTCGTGAAGAAGAGAGAGAAGCTGCCGTCCAGTTCTGCCTTGAGGGAAATCTAGAAGAGTTGCCAGAGGTGGAGCCATCACATCACATTACCTAATTTTTTGTGTAAACTGGGGAAAGCTCTTAAGCCGTTTACCTGATCCTGTGCTTCTATATATTGTTAAAATCAGTATCCTTCCCATTTATATTAACTAGTTAGTTAGTTTGATACACGAAAAAATTGAATAATAAAAGAAAAAAAAATTACCAAATACCCACCTGTCAACAGTACTGAGTTAAGTTGCCAAGTAGTACAGCAGTCTTATTTTCTTCATTTTTTTTGCTTTTCTTTTAGCTTTCTCTTTTACTATTTTGTTATTTTGTATATATATTGAGTTAAATGTAAAGTCTAATCCCGTGATAACATATCTTGGTTAGCAAGTGAGTTTATCAGTTAGGAAGAATATATAGCACAAACAGGTGGGTGCCACCTCAAACACAAATTCGAATTTTCCTTCAGGTTTGACTTTTGTTTTTCTTTTTCTTTTTATACTTAAATTACCATGGTCAAGTTTTTAAGTTAAGATGTGTATTACCGGAAAGGAGACAAACTGAGTCACTAAATAGCACTTATATGGAGATATAAAAATTCTGTGTGAAGCTAAATTAGAAGTTTTCTCTTTTCTTTTTTTTCCTCTTTCTCGTCTTCTTTCTATATTCTGTGAGAGGGAGAACATAAAAATGAAGCCATCTCTGTCCCAAACCTCTCCCACCCATGGGTCGGGGGAAGGGGTAGTCATCAGGGGACTTAAACAGAGAATCAAGAAGTTAGAGGAAATGGTTATAAGCCTTGATGATAAAATTCGGAATATGGATGGAGAAATGAAAGAGAATGAAACACTCAGAGAACAAATAAGATCTTTGGAGGAAGCAAATAAAGCACAAGGGCAGGAGAGAAAGGAACTAGAAAAAAGAATAAAGAAGCTGGAAGGGGAAAAGAGTCAACTAGAATCTAGAATTTCTAAACAAGAAGATAAAAACAAACAGCTAAATGACAACCTAAAGGAATTAGATGTTAGTTCACTGCTCTCTTCTGAGAGAGACGAGATTGCTGCTTGGAATGTTCAGATTAAGGAAAACATTGAACAGTTCAGAAAAGAGTTCCAGGAGCTGAATATGGAAAATGATGCCATGAAAACGTCCTTTGCTGATGCACTAAAGGGAAATGTGGCAGTAAAAGAGGCTGTAAAGGTGGTTGCACTGGAAAACATACAAACAGCTGACTATAAAGAGACAGTAATCGAAAAAATGAAAGACGTTGTGATGGAAAGGGCAAACCCACTCATCAGACAGGCACTTGATAAGGAGAAGACAGTGGTAATCTCAGGCATAAGTGAATCCCAGTAGCCAACATGGCAAGAGAGACTTGAAGAAAATAAAGCTAGCATTGTAGACCTGATAAGAAAGCTTGGAGTAGTATGTGGTCCTGAGGATATTGTAAACATACACCAACTAGGTAAATATTCGAGGGAAGGAAAGCCGAGACCAACAAAAGTAACCTTTGAGAGAGGGGAAACATGTAGGGAAATATTGTTGAGAAAAAAAAGTCTAAAAGACCTTCAAGAATGCAAAGAAGTGTTCATTAGACGATACAGAACACAGGAAGAGATGGGAAAGATCAAAAACTTGTTGCAAGAGGCAAGAAGGTTAAATGATGAAAGAAATGAAGAAGAGAAGAAAAATTTTCGTTACAGAATACTTCCAGACAAAGGGGAGATAAAGAAGATAATGACAGAAGATCAGGGGATGGGGCCTCATTAAGATTGTTATACACAAATGCTAATGGATTAGCTGGTAAGGCAGTAGAATTAAAAGATAGGATACACAACAGTAAGGCAGATATAGTAGCAATTACAGAGACTAAGTTGAGTGAGGACATAAACAGTGTCACAGTTTTACCTAAGGGCTTCAGAATACTAAGGGTCGAAAGATCTGAGAGGACTGGTGGAGGGATAGCACTGCTCATAAGTGAGAGGATTCAAGTTGAAGAAATAAACTTGGCTATAGAAAGTGAGTTCAGGGAATTTCTTGTTGCTCGCATAAATACTGGGTCAGAGAGCATTATAATAACTGTTGTATACAACCCACCAAGGAACCAAAATAGGCTTGAAATTTATGAGGAAAGTCATATAGGTACTATTGAAGGCATAAACTCAGTTGTTAACATGGCACGGGAAAAAAAATGTAGGATTTTGATTATGGGAGACTTTAATCATAAAGAGATAGATTGGATAAATATTGACCCACACAGTGGTGAGGACTCATTTGGGGCAAGATTCCTAGATTGCGTACAAGGGAATTTCCTACACCAACATGTAATGGAACCAACAAGGGCCAGGGGTGGGGATGAGCCATCACTACTTGATCTAGTGTTCACAGATAATGTGTTGGATATTAAAAATATTGAGTATGAACCACCAATTGGAAAGAGTGACCACTGTGTGTTGTTAATGGAGTATATCATTGAAGACATTCTTCCTGAGAGTAGAGGCACTGAGGACATGAGGAGGAACTATCCGAAAGGAGATTACATCAAAATGAATGAGCTTTTTGCAGTTATTGACTGGAGAACCTTATTTTACAACAAATCTGTACAAGAAATGTATGACATCTTTTGTGAGAAATATGGGAAGATAGTAGATCGCTGCATACCTGTCACCAAAGTAGGTGTAATTCATGCCAGAGAGAAATGGTTTGATAATGGGTGTAAAAGAGCGAAGGAGTGGAGAGACAAATGCTGGAAAAGGTATAGGAGGAGAAAAAACATAAATGCCTGGCAAACCTACAAAAGAGCAAGAAATGACTACCTAAGTAAAAGGAGAGAGGCAGAGAGAGATTATGAGAGGGACATCACCAGGAAGGCTAAAGAAAATCCCAAGCTTTTCCACAGCTTTATCAGAGGAAAACTGAAGGTAAAAGAACAGGTTTTAAGGCTAAAGAGAGCAGATGGAAGCATCACTGAGACGGACGAAGAGATCTGCAAAGAATTGAACAAGGAGTTTCAGTCAGTATTTACAGTAGAAAATACCCCACCCCCTCAGATTGCAGTGATAGAAGCTCAAGGGCCGGTATTAGAGAACATCAACCTTACAGCCACAGAGGTATGCAAAGCGCTGATGGATTTAGATGTTCATAAAGCTACAGGTCCTGATGACATATCCCCTCATGTGCTTAAAAAATGCGCAAACACAATATCAGTGGCACTAAGTATCATATTTAAGGAGTCACTGGAGTCGGGGGAGATTCCAAGATGCTGGAAACAAGCAAATGTGATACCTATCTTCAAAAAGGGAAGGAGGGATACGGCTCTGAACTATAGACCAGTTTCCTTGACCAGCATAGTTTGCAAACTTATGGAGAAACTACTAAGGAAACATATCTCTCTTCACTTGGAATCCTTCAACTTTTTGTCAGTAAGGCAACATGGCTTCAGAGAAGGAAGATCAACAGTAACAAACTTATTAGAATTTTATGATGAGGTAAGCCAAATCTTACAGGAAAGAGAGGGCTGGGCAGATTGCATATTCCTAGACTTCCAGAAAGCGTTTGACACTGTTCCACATGGGAGACTTATTAGGAAGCTGCAATCAATGGCTAGAATAGGTGGAAATGTCTTGGAATGGATAAAAACTTACTTAGAAGGAAGGGAACAGAGGGTTAGAGTAAGACACTCAGTGTCTGAATGGAGAAGAGTTAGTAGTGGAGTTCCACAGGGTTCAGTTTTAGGGCCACTTTTGTTCCTTGTATATGTAAATGACCTACCAGAGTCTGTAAATTCATTCATGAATATGTTTGCAGATGATGCAAAGATTGTGAAGAAAGTAAAAAACGAGAACAATGGTAGAGAACTTCAGGAGGATCTAAATAATCTGCATGAGTGGTCAGAAAAGTGGCTAATGAAATTCAATACTTCAAAATGTAAGGTAATGAGAATGGGTACAAGTGCAAGAAGGCCCAAGCTTGACTACTCGGTGGCTGGAGTACAACTTCAAGAGACAGAAAATGAGAGAGATCTAGGAGTAAACATACTGGCAGATTTGTCTCCAGAAATACATATAAATGGCGTAGTAAGGGCAGCATATGCATTCTTATCAAATGTAAGGGTAGCCTTCAGGCACATGGACAAGGAAATGTTCAGAAATATTTATGTAACCTATGTGAGGCCAAAACTCGAATATGCAGCCCCCTTTTGGAATCCGCACTTGAAAAAGCACATAGCTAAGTTTGAAAAAGTTCAAAGACATGCCACGAAACTGGTGCCAGAAATATGCAATCTCGGTTATGATGAGAGGCTGAGGGAATTAGACTTGCCATCACTCGAAGCTAGAAGAGTAAGGGGGGATATGGTGACAGTCTTTAAATTCCTTCATGGTTATGATAGAGTGGATAGGGATCGATATTTCGATATGGCTGGCTCTAGAACTAGAGGTCATAGTTTGAAGCTTCGTAAGAAAACTTGTTTGCAGGATGTAAGGAAATACTTTTTCAGTGTAAGAGTAGTTGATAATTGGAATTCGCTAAGCGAGGAGGTAGTTAATGCTATCTCAATCCATAGTTTTAAGGACAGGTACGATAAGTATCACTAAGTCTAAAAATGGAACCGATCAGGAGACGGGAAGATACGAGCTTTGAGCTCTTTCCCGTAAACACAATTAGGTAATCAATTAGGTAATCACACACACACAGGAAGAGATGGGAAAGATCAAAAACTTGTTGCAAGAGGCAAGAAGGTTAAATGATGAGAGAAATGAAGAAGAGAAGAAAAATTTTCGTTAAAGAATACTTCCAGACAAAGGGGAGATAAAGAAGATAATGACAGAAGATCAGGGGATGGGGCCTCATTAAGATTGTTATACACAAATGCTGATGGATTAGCTGGTAAGGCAGTAGAATTAAAAGATAGGATTCACAACAGTAAGGCAGATATAGTAGCAATTACAGAGACTAAGATGAGTGAGGACATAAACAGTACCACAGTTTTTCCTAAGGGCTTCAGAATACTAAGGGTTGAAAGATCTGAGAGGACTGGTGGAGGGATAGCACTGCTCATAAGTGAGAGGATTCAAGTTGAAGAAATAAACTTGGCTATAGAAAGTGAGTTCAGGGAATTTCTTGTTGCTCGCATAAATACTGGGTCAGAGAGCATTATAATAACTGTTGTATACAACCCACCAAGGAACCAAAATAGGCTTGAAATTTATGAGGAAAGTCATATAGGTACTATTGAAGTCATAAACTCAGTTGTTAACATGGCACGGGAGAAAAAATGTAGGATTTTGATTATGGGAGACTTTAATCATAAAGAGATAGATTGGATAAATCTTGACCCACACAGTGGTGAGGACTCATTCGGGGCAAGATTCCTAGATTGCGTACAAGGGAATTTCCTACACCAACATGTAATGGAACCAACAAGAGCCAGGGGTGGGGATGAGCCATCACTACTTGATCTAGTGTTCACAGATAATGTGTTGGATATTGAAAATATTGAGTATGAACCACCAATTGGAAAGAGTGACCACTGTGTGTTGTTGATGGAGTATATCATTGAAGATATTCTTCCTGAGAGTAGAGGCACTGAGGACATGAGGAGGAACTATCCGAAAGGAGATTACATCAAAATGAATGAGCTTTTTGCAGTTATTGACTGGAGAACCTTATTTTACAACAAATCTGTACAAGAAATGTATGACATCTTTTGTGAGAAATATGGGAAGATAGTAGATTGCTGCATACCTGTCACCAAAGTAGGTGTAATTCATGCCAGAGAGAAATGGTTCGATAATGGGTGTAAAAGAGCTAAGGAGTGGAGAGACAAATGCTGGAAAAGGTATAGGAGGAGAAAAAACATAAATGCCTGGCAAGCCTACAAAAGAGCAAGAAATGACTACCTAAGTAAAAGGAGAGAGGCAGAGAGAGACTATGAGAGGGACATCACCAGGAAGGCTAAAGAAAATCCCAAGCTTTTCCACAGCTTTATCAGAGGAAAACTGAAGGTAAAAGAACAGGTTTTAAGGCTAAAGAGAGCGGATGGAAGCTTCACTGAGACGGACGAAGAGATCTGCAAAGAATTGAACAAGGAGTTTCAGTCAGTATTTACAGTAGAAAATACCCCACCCCCTCAGATTGCAGTGATAGAAGCTCAAGGGCCGGTATTAGAGAACATCAACCTTACAGCCACAGAGGTATGCAAAGCGCTGATGGATTTAGATGTTCATAAAGCTACAGGTCCTGATGACATATCCCCTCATGTGCTTAAAAAATGCGCAAACACAATATCAGTGGCACTAAGTATCATATTTAAGGAGTCACTGAAGTCGGGGGAGATTCCAAGATGCTGGAAACAAGCAAATGTGATACCTATCTTCAAAAAGGGAAGGAGGGATACGGCTCTGAACTATAGACCAGTTTCCTTGACCAGCATAGTTTGCAAACTTATGGAGAAACTACTAAGGAAACATATCTCTCTTCACTTGGAATCCTTCAACTTTTTGTCAGTGAGGCAACATGGCTTCAGAGAAGGTAGATCAACAGTAACAAACTTATTAGAATTTTATGATGAGGTAAGCCAAATCTTACAGGAAAGAGAGGGCTGGGCAGATTGCATATTCCTAGACTTCCAGAAAGCGTTTGACACTGTTCCACATGGGAGACTTATTAGGAAGCTGCAATCAATGGCTAGAATAGGTGGAAATGTTTTGGAATGGATAAAAACTTACTTAGAAGGAAGGGAACAGAGGGTTAGAGTAAGACACTCAGTGTCTGAATGGAGAAGAGTTAGTAGTGGAGTTCCACAGGGTTCAGTTTTGGGGCCACTTTTGTTCCTTGTATATGTAAATGACCTACCAGAGTCTGTAAATTCATTCATGAATATGTTTGCAGATGATGCAAAGATTGTGAAGAAAGTAAAAAACGAGAACAATGGTAGAGAACTTCAGGAAGATCTAAATAATCTGCATGAGTGGTCAGAAAAGTGGCTAATGAAATTCAATACCTCAAAATGTAAGGTAATGAGAATGGGTACAAGTGCAAGAAGGCCCAAGCTTGACTACTCGGTGGCTGGAGTACAGCTTCAAGAGACAGAAAATGAGAGAGATCTAGGAGTAAACATACTGGCAGATTTGTCTCCAGAAATACATATAAATGGCGTAGTAAGGGCAGCATATGCATTCTTATCAAATGTAAGGGTAGCCTTCAGGCACATGGACAAGGAAATGTTCAGAAATATTTATGTAACCTATGTGAGGCCAAAACTCGAATATGCAGCCCCCTTTTGGAATCCACACTTGAAAAAGCACATAGCTAAGCTTGAAAAAGTTCAAAGACATGCCACGAAACTGGTGCCAGAAATACGCAATCTCAGTTATGATGAGAGGCTGAGGGAATTAGACTTGCCATCACTCGAAGCTAGAAGAGTAAGGGGGGATATGGTGACAGTCTTTAAATTCCTTCATGGTTATGATAGAGTGGATAGGGATCGATATTTCGATATGGCTGGCTCTAGAACTAGAGGTCATAGTTTGAAGCTTCGTAAGAAAACCTCTTTGCAGGATGTAAGGAAATACTTTTTCAGTGTAAGAGTAGTTGATAATTGGAATTCGCTAAGCGAGGAGGTAGTTAATGCTATCTCAATCCATAGTTTTAAGGACAGGTACGATAAGTATCACTAAGTCTAAAATGGAACCGATCAGGAGACGGGAAGATACGAGCTTTGGGCTCTTTCCCGTAAACACAATTAGGTAATCACAATTAGGTAATCACACACACAGAGAAATGGTTCGATAATGGGTGTAAAAGAGCTAAGGAGTGGAGAGACAAATGCTGGAAAAGGTATAGGAGGAGAAAAAACATAAATGCCTGGCAAACCTACAAAAGAGCAAGAAATGACTACCTAAGTAAAAGGAGAGAGGCAGAGAGAGATTATGAGAGGGACATCACCAGGAAGGCTAAAGAAAATCCCAAGCTTTTCCACAGCTTTATCAGAGGAAAACTGAAGGTAAAAGAACAGGTTTTAAGGCTAAAGAGAGCGGATGGAAGCATCACTGAGACGGATGAAGAGATCTGCAAAGAATTGAACAAGGAGTTTCAGTCAGTATTTACAGTAGAAAATACCCCACCCCCTCAGATTGCAGTGATAGAAGCTCAAGGGCCAGTATTAGAGAACATCAACCTTACAGCCACAGAGGTATGCAAAGCGCTGATGGATTTAGATGTTCATAAAGCTACAGGTCCTGATGACATATCCCCTCATGTGCTTAAAAAATGCGCAAACACAATATCAGTGGCACTAAGTATCATATTTAAGGAGTCACTGGAGTCAGGGGAGATTCCAAGATGCTGGAAACAAGCAAATGTGATACCTATCTTCAAAAAGGGAAGGAGGGATACGGCTCTGAACTATAGACCAGTTTCCTTGACCAGCATAGTTTGCAAAGTTATGGAGAAACTACTAAGGAAACATATCTCTCTTCACTTGGAATCCTTCAACTTTTTGTCAGTGAGGCAACATGGCTTCAGAGAAGGTAGATCAACAGTAACAAACTTATTAGAATTTTATGATGAGGTAAGCCAAATCTTACAGGAAAGAGAGGGCTGGGCAGATTGCATATTCCTAGACTTCCAGAAAGCGTTTGACACTGTTCCACATGGGAGACTTATTAGGAAGCTGCACTCAATGGCTAGAATAGGTGGAAATGTTTTGGAATGGATAAAAACTTACTTATAAGGAAGGGAACAGAGGGTTAGAGTAAGACACTCAGTGTCTGAATGGAGAAGAGTTAGTAGTGGAGTTCCACAGGGTTCAGTTTTAGGGCCACTTTTGTTCCTTGTATATGTAAATGACCTACCAAAGTCTGTAAATTCATTCATGAATATGTTTGCAGATGATGCAAAGATTGTGAAGAAAGTAAAAAACGAGAACAATGGTAGAGAACTTCAGGAGGATCTAAATAATCTGCATGAGTGGTCAGAAAAGTGGCTAATGAAATTCAATACTTCAAAATGTAAGGTAATGAGAATGGGTACAAGTGCAAGAAGGCCCAAGCTTGACTACTCGGTGGCTGGAGTACAACTTCAAGAGACAGAAAATGAGAGAGATCTAGGAGTAAACATACTGGCAGATTTGTCTCCAGAAATACATATAAATGGCATAGTAAGGGCAGCATATGCATTCTTATCAAATGTAAGGGTAGCCTTCAGGCACATGGACAAGGAAATGTTCAGAAATATTTATGTAACCTATGTGAGGCCAAAACTCGAATATGCAGCCCCCTTTTGGAATCCGCACTTGAAAAAGCACATAGCTAAGCTTGAAAAAGTTCAAAGACATGCCACGAAACTGGTGCCAGAAATACGCAATCTCAGTTATGATGAGAGGCTGAGGGAATTAGACTTACCATCACTCGAAGCTAGAAGAGTAAGGGGGGATATGGTGACAGTCTTTAAATTCCTTCATGGTTATGATAGAGTGGATAGGGATCGATATTTCGATATGGCTGGCTCTAGAACTAGAGGTCATAGTTTGAAGCTTCGTAAGAAAACTTCTTTGCAGGATGTAAGGAAATACTTTTTCAGTGTAAGAGTAGTTGATAATTGGAATTCGCTAAGCGAGGAGGTAGTTAATGCTATCTCAATCCATAGTTTTAAGGACAGGTATGATAAGTATCACTAAGTCTAAAATGGAACCGATCAGGAGACGGGAAGATACGAGCTTTGGGCTCTTTCCCGTAAACACAATTAGGTAATCACAATTAGGTAATCACACACACACACACACACACACACACACACAAACACACACACACAAACACAGTCAACTAGAATCTAGAATTTCTAAACAAGAAGATAAAAACAAACAGCTGAATGACAACCTAAAGGAATTAGATGTTAGTTCACTGCTCTCTTCTGAGAGAGACGAGATTGCTGCTTGGAATGACCAGATTAAGGAAAACATTGAACAGTTCAGAAAAGAGTTCCAGGAGCTGAATATGGAAAATGATGCCATGAAAACTTCCTTTGCTGATGCACTAAAGGGGAATGTGGCAGTAAAAGAGGCTGTAAAGGTGGTGGCACTGGAAAACATACAAACAGTTGACTATAAAGAGACAGTTATCGAAAAAATGAAAGACGTTGTGATGGAAAGGGCAAACCCACTCATCAGACAGGCACTTGATAAGGAGAAGACAGTGGTAATCTCAGGCATAAGTGAATCCCAGGAGCCAACATGGCAGTGGAGACTTGAAGAAAATAAAGCTAGGGTTGTAGACCTGATAAGAAAGCTTGGAGTAGTTTGTGGCTCCTGAGGATATTGTAGACATACACCAACTAGGTAAATATTCGAGGGAAGGAAAGCCGAGACCAACAAAAGTAACCTTTGAGAGAGGGGAAACATGTAGGGAAATATTGTTGAGAAAAAAAAGTCTAAAAGACCTTCAAGAATTCAAAGAAGTGTTCATTAGACAATACAGAACACAGGAAGAGATGGGAAAGATCAAAAACTTGTTGCAAGAGGCAAGAAGGTTAAATGATGAAAGAAATGAAGAAGAGAAGAAAAATTTTCGTTACAGAGTTCTTCCAGACAAAGGGGAGATAAAGAAGATAATGACGGAAGATCAGGGGATGGGGCCTCATTAAGATTGTTATACACAAATGCTGATGGATTAGCTGGTAAGGCAGTAGAATTAAAAGATAGGATTCACAACAGTAAGGCAGATATAGTAGCAATTACAGAGACTAAGTTGAGTGAGGACATAAACAGTGTCACAGTTTTTCCTAAGGGCTTCAGAATACTAAGGGTTGAAAGATCTGAGAGGACTGGTGGAGGGATAGCACTGCTCATAAGTGAAAGGATTCAAGTTGAAGAAATAAACTTGGCTATAGAAGGTGAGTTCAAGGAATTTCTTGATGCTCGCATAAATACTGGGTCAGAGAGCATTATAATAACTGTTGTATACAACCCACCAAGGAACCAAAATAGGCTTGAAGTTTATGAGGAAAGTCATATAGGTACTATTGAAGGCATAAACTCAGTTGTTAACATGGCACGGGAAAAAAAATGTAGGATTTTGATTATGGGAGACTTTAATCATAAAGAGATAGATTGGATAAATCTTGACCCACACAGTGGTGAGGACTCATTCGGGGCAAGATTCCTAGATTGCGTACAAGGGAATTTCCTACACCAACATGTAATGGAACCAACAAGGGCCAGGGGTGGGGATGAGCCATCACTACTTGATCTAGTGTTCACAGATAATGTGTTGGATATTGAAAATATTGAGTATGAACCACCAATTGGAAAGAGTGACCACTGTGTGTTGTTGATGGAGTATATCATTGAAGATATTCTTCCTGAGAGTAGAGGCACTGAGGACATGAGGAGGAACTATCGGAAAGGAGATTACATCAAAATGAATGAGCTTTTTGCAGTTATTGACTGGAGAACCTTATTTTACAACGAATCTGTACAAGAAATGTATGACATCTTTTGTGAGAAATATGGGAAGATAGTAGATTGCTGCATACCTGTCACCAAAGTAGGTGTAATTCATGCCAGAGAGAAATGGTTTGATAATGTGTGTAAAAGAGCTAAGGAGTGGAGAGACAAATGCTGGAAAAGGTATAGGAGGAGAAAAAAACATAAATGCCTGGCAAACCTACAAAAGAGCAAGAAATGACTACCTAAGTAAAAGGAGAGAGGCAGAGAGAGACTATGAGAGGGACATCACCAGGAAGGCTAAAGAAAATCCCAAGCTTTTCCACAGCTTTATCAGAGGAAAACTGAAGGTAAAAGAACAGGTTTTAAGGCTAAAGAGAGCGGATGGAAGCATCACTGAGACGGATGAAGAGATCTGCAAAGAATTGAACAAGGAGTTTCAGTCAGTATTTACAGTAGAAAATACCCCACCCCCTCAGATTGCAGTGATAGAAGCTCAAGGGCCGGTATTAGAGAACATCAACCTTACAGCCACAGAGGTATGCAAAGCGCTGATGGATTTAGATGTTCATAAAGCTACAGGTCCTGATGACATATCCCCTCATGTGCTTAAAAAATGCGCAAACACAATATCAGTGGCACTAAGTATCATATTTAAGGAGTCACTGGAGTCGGGGGAGATTCCAAGATGCTGGAAACAAGCAAATGTGATACCTATCTTCAAAAAGGGAAGGAGGGATACGGCTCTGAACTATAGACCAGTTTCCTTGACCAGCATAGTTTGCAAAGTTATGGAGAAACTACTAAGGAAACATATCTCTCTTCACTTGGAATCCTTCAACTTTTTGTCAGTGAGGCAACATGGCTTCAGAGAAGGTAGATCAACAGTAACAAACTTATTAGAATTTTATGATGAGGTAAGCCAAATCTTACAGGAAAGAGAGGGCTGGGCAGATTGCATATTCCTAGACTTCCAGAAAGCGTTTGACACTGTTCCACATGGGAGACTTATTAGGAAGCTGCAATCAATGGCTAGAATAGGTGGAAATGTTTTGGAATGGATATAAACTTACTTAGAAGGAAGGGAACAGAGGGTTAGAGTAAGACACTCAGTGTCTGAATGGAGAAGAGTTAGTAGTGGAGTTCCACAAGGTTCAGTTTTAGGGCCACTTTTGTTCCTTGTATATGTAAATGACCTACCAGAGTCTGTAAATTCATTCCTGAATATGTTTGCAGATGATGCAAAGATTGTGAAGAAAGTAAAAAACGAGAACAATGGTAGAGAACTTCAGGAGGATCTAAATAGTCTGCATGAGTGGTCAGAAAAGTGGCTAATGAAATTCAATACTTCAAAATGTAAGGTAATGAGAATGGGTACAAGTGCAAGAAGGCCCAAGCTTGACTACTCGGTGGCTGGAGTACAACTTCAAGAGACAGAAAATGAGAGAGATCTAGGAGTAAACATACTGGCAGATTTGTCTCCAGAAATACATATAAATGGCATAGTAAGGGCAGCATATGCATTCTTATCAAATGTAAGGGTAGCCTTCAGGCACATGGACAAGGAAATGTTCAGAAATATTTATGTAACCTATGTGAGGCCAAAACTCGAATATGCAGCCCCCTTTTGGAATCCGCACTTGAAAAAGCACATAGCTAAGCTTGAAAAAGTTCAAAACCATGCCACGAAACTGGTGCCAGAAATACGCAATCTCAGTTATGATGAGAGGCTGAGGGAATTAGACTTACCATCACTCAAAGCTAGAAGAGTGAGGGGGGATATGGTGACAGTCTTTAAATTCCTTCATGGTTATGATAGAGTGGATAGGGATCGATATTTTGATATGGCTGGCTCTAGAACTAGAGGTCATAGTTTGAAGCTGCGTAAGAAAACTTCTTTGCAGGATGTAAGGAAATACTTTTTCAGTGTAAGAGTAGTTGATAATTGGAATTCGCTAAGCGAGGAGGTAGTTAATGCTATCTCAATCCATAGTTTTAAGGACAGGTATGATAAGTATCACTAAGTCTAAAATGGAACCGATCAGGAGACGGGAAGATACGAGCTTTGGGCTCTTTCCCGTAAACACAATTAGGTAATCACAATTAGGTAATCACACACACACACACACTCATGCACACACATACAGCCCATATATCTAATATTTTTTTCTAACTGAGCCTCTAAGTTAGGAAGTTCTATCAGACAAAGAACGTTAGCGCCCTCTACTCAATATTCCCAAACGCGAATCGACAATTTGAAAAATGGGCCGAAAAATAGTAATATGAGTTTACACCTTCCCCCAGTGTTGTCTATAATGAGGCCAACGATGATGACACCTTAACAAGACAGTGATTGATGATGAATTCACAATACATTATTTACATTACTCTACTGATCTATTCCTTAAAGGGGGGTTTACACGGTCAAACAGTTCGTCGAACGCGGTTCGACAGACAAGTGTTTGAAGTGATGTTCGAACGAGTGAACGGGGTATTTGGTTGTCGAACACGTTCGACGAACCGTTTGACCGTGTAAACCCCCTTTATAGTTAAAATGACCTGACATGGTGATCTATAAGAGGTCATTCAACATATTTCTACTGATATATCATTTACATCAAACAAGTTATGTAAGTCCTAAAATATAAATTTTTCCTAAATATTTCTCAACAAACAGAATCTTTAGAGAAAAAAAATAAATCTAATAAACAATACTGAAAAACTATAAATAAAGATGCAACGATTTCAAAAAAGCAGGATTTTATTAAAGAAGTTATTTGTGACTTTATCAGTCTGAAATTTTATAATAATATTGTATGTTACTAACCTTCATAATAACTTCTCCATTTGATGTGATGTCTATCATTGATAATTTACGTATTAAAAAGAAAAAAAAAGATAATATCACTGCTTTTGAAAAGTATCAAAAGACCAAAAAGTATCTGAAAACACAATCTCATCGTACTTTTAGGAGTCTTCCTTCCCACTAATAGGAGTTGTAATAGTAATATCTCTTCATACAAGACATAATTTCCTAATAGTTTCAAAACCCACGGTTCCCATATTCAAAAGTGATACAATTATAAAATCTCTGAAAACGAGAGTGGTTCTTGGAAGTCCCATGGGTACATAGATATCTTCAACTACTCTATGGAAGTGTACATAGATATCTTCAACTACTCTATGGAAGTGTACAGCTTGCATCAATATTTGAGGTGCCTGGTGCTACACTGGGCTAAGGGCCAATACCCAAAAAAAAAACAATTAACTTGTGCTACATTAAAACTTTGATATCTTGGGAGTCACTCATCCTATTTTCATGTTACATGTAAAAAAATAATAATAATGTGAACTATGACAGTGATATCAAATTTTTATAGTTGTGAAACTTTAAACGTGGTCTGCCATTTTGTTGCTTTAGCACTTATCCCACTATAGTCCTAGGCGCTCATGTGCCATTTTGCTATTCTCATTTATTCAATCACAGAGGACTCACCCATATTTTCTTCCTCTTTCTAAAGTTGTTGGGGTCAAAATAGAAGTAATCTTTATCAAGGTAAAGCATTTTGAACCCATCATTTTTCATTAGATTTTGAAGACACTTACCTGTAGCTGTGAGACTGGAAAGAAGATATATACCTGTACTACTTTTTCTTTAAGAAGGAACGTGGTTAAAATGCGAATAAGTCGCTTTAAGCATAATGAAAACATGTAAAAACTATTGTAATTATGATTACATTATTACTAAAACTAACAAATATAAAAAGGAGATATTAATTAAATCACGCTTGACATCTGAAATGACTGAAGTATGATATAAAACATCCAATTTTGTAAAAGAGAAAAGTAATTTTATTTTGACGTTCGTATATCATCTTTTCGTAGGATTTACTTTTTCCCTTAATATATTCCTCGTTACCTAAGACGTTCAGTGGAAAATAAGATGGCATAAAATTACACTAGAGTCTTTTTGTACTTTTTTACAGCGTTAGACACGAAGGAGACCTGACTGGAAGGTCTCAAATTAAAATCATTTTTCTTTCTCCGTCCAAATCCTGTTTCTTGTAAGTACTTCTGACGAAGAAAAAGCTTTCACTGTCTAGTATCTTTGACTCTATCGAATCTGCGGTCTTAATTTTGTTTCTCGTAACTTATTCATGTGATCTTTGAAATAATAATTCTCTCTCTCTCTCTCTCTCTCTCTCTCTCTCTCTCTCTCTCTCTCTCTCTCTCTCTCTCTCTCTCTCTCTCTAATAATAATAATAATAATGGTAATAATGGTGGTGGTAGTAATGGTAATGATAATAGTGACGATGGTAGTAATAATAATAATAATGCTAATTTTGAAGAACATAGTACATTCAATAGAAGTAATGATGTCTTTAACCCTACTACAGTAGATTGTAATACAGTAATTTTAGTAATAAAAAATCTGAAAGACTCTAATGCATATGGATCAGATGGAATTTGTTTTCGTTTTATTAGAGATTCATTATTTGTAATAGCATATTATCTGACGGTAATAATCAATACTTCCATAGTTACCAATATTTACCCAGATTTATGGAAAAATCCCCATGTAATTCCTGGTTTTAAAAGTGGAAATCTTGACGATGTCTCTAACTATAGACCAATCTCTTTACTACCAATTTTATCAAAGATACTTGAAAAGATTGTTGCAAATCAGTTAAGTGAGTTTCTTGAAAAAAATAAACTTATTGCAAAAAGTCAACACGGTTTCAGGCCAAAATTATCAACTGAAACTGCCTTATTGAAAATATCAGATGAAATATACAAAAATATAGATAATAAGAAAATATCATTGCTACTACTACTCGATCTTTCTAAAGCTTTTGATAGTGTACACCATACTATTTTATTAGAAAAATGCAAAAAAATGAACATTGACCCAAGCTGGTTCGAGAACTATTTAAAAAACCGCTACCAGTCAGTCAGAATAAAAGATGTAGTTTCATGTCGCAAGAAGGTATTGTTTGGGGTTCCTCAGGGATCGATCCAAGGACCTATACTTTTTCTAATATATGTAAACGATCTAGTAAAATATTTACCTAACTGTTATGTCATTCAATATGCTGACGATACTCAAATCTTAATTGAAGGAGAAATTAATGATTTAGAAAATATTATTCGTAGAGCAGAAGAAATTTTGTATATGGCTAAACGTTATTTTCAAAAAAAATGGTCTGTTACTTAATGAAACTAAAACCCAATCTATTCTTATCGGATCCAGACAATTATTATCAGAAGTTGGTGACAATCTTCATATAAATTTTAACGGTAATATCATTAAGCCAATGAACTCGGTAAAAAACCTAGGTGTCTATTTTGACCGTTACATGAATTTTGAAATGCATATAGATGAAATTTATAAAAAAGTAATGGGTACTCTAATATATCTAAATAGGGTAAAAGACTCATTTGAAACATCAACTCGTATAATAATTGTCCAGTCCTTAGCTATGAGTTTAATTAATTACTGTCTCAAAGTTTGGGGATGTACAAATAAGACTCAATTACAAAGAATACAAAAGTTACAAAACTTTGCAGCACGAGTGGCTGTTGGTAACGTAAGAAAATACGAGCACATTTCTCCTGTTTTAAAAGATCTAGAATGGATAAAAAATAAAGATAAATATGTTTTTGATATATGTACCTTTGTTTTTAATATACTAAGAAACAATCTTCCTGATTGCTTGTATAATTTTTCTACAGTAAACTCAGTTACCGGGTTAACTACCCGTCAAGGGGAAGATTTATTAGTACGAAGGTCTAAAACTGATATTGGCTCAAGAGATATAAACATTCGTGGACCTCATTTATATAATCAGCTTCCCAGTGAACTAAAAAATGCTGGTTCAGTGTATACTTTTAAATGTAATCTTAAGAAGTTACTCTTAAAGGAAGATTTTACTTGTAATTTTTAATGGTACACTCATCTTTATGATTTGTTTGTTTTAGTATGTCTATATTGTACACCACAGATGTCTATCTGGAATATATATGTATTTTATTTGAATACCCAATGTACATTGGAAATAAAGGTTTATTATTATTATTATTATTATTATTATTATTATTATTATTATTATTATTATTATTATTATTATTATTACTCTCTCTCTCTCTCTCTCTCTCTCTCTCTCTCTCTCTCTCTCTCTCTCTCTCTCTCTCTCTCTCTCTCTCTCTCTCTCTCTCTCTCTCTCTCTCTCTCTCTCTCTCTCTCTCTCTCTCTCTCTCTTTCCGCTCTCTTGAGAATTATTCTCAAAATTGTTTTTGTGACATTCTTCTTAATGAATACAGCATTTTAAATTCAATACTAACTACAGATTGTGTAAATTATCAAGTTTCAACTTTTACTGATGTTTTTACGAGATGTTTAAATGACTGTGCCCCTCTTACAACCAAAGTCATGACACGCCCTCCTGCCCCGTGGATTGACTCTCAGCTAAAAGAGCAAATGAAAAGGAGAGATGACCTCCTAAGGCAATTTAAATCTGAAAGACAAACCTCCGAGTTGGAAAGAGCGTATAGAAGAGAAAGAAACCTTACTAAAACAATGTTGTCCGAAAAGAAGAAAAATCATTTCAGGGAAGAATTTTCCAAGTATAGGGGAAATATCAAAGGAACTTGGAATGTTATAAAAAGAATAATTCCTGCAAATAAGGAAATCTTAGAAAATTCTGACCTTCTCAGTGATAATGTGGAAAAGCGAGCGAATGATTTTAATAAGTATTTTGCTAAAATAGGTAAGTCCACATATGAAAAGTCCCAAGATAATAATGACTTGATTATTAATCAACCACATAATTGCCATTCTCCAGCTGAAAGAAATATTATCAATAATTTTAGACCGCACCCAATCGATTTAGTCACACTTATTCTTATCATAAAGAACCTCAAACCAACAAACTCTTGTGGTTCCGATGGGATACAACTTCGCTTCCTAATTGACTCATTGCCAGTTACAGTATTTTTCATTTTAGTCATTGTTAATACATCCATTGTTACAGGCATTTATCCTAACCTCTGGAAGCATCCCTATATCATCCCCGTTTTTAAGAGTGGAGATACTAATAATGTTGAAAATTATAGGCCAATCTCTCTTCTCAGCATTCTGTCTAAAATACTTGAGAAGGTAGTTGCCACCCAGTCAATAAATTTCCTTGAATCAAATTGTCTATTATGTGAGGAACAACACGGTTTTCGGCCTAAACTTTCGACCGAGACGGCCCTACTTAAAATTACTGATAAAATTTATAGTAATATTGAAAATAAGAAAATATCACTTTTATTATTGTTAGATTTGTCTAAAGCATTTGACAGTGTACACCATCAAATTCTAATGAGAAAACTTTCCAAAGATTATGTTGACTCATTTTGGTTCAAAAATTATCTGAAAGATCGAATTCAATCAGTTCGAATGGGCTCGACTCTCTCTTCTTCTTTAGATATCAGTTTTGGCGTTCCTCAGGGTTCAATTTTGAGTCCTCTGCTTTTCCTAATATATGTTAATGATTTACCTCAATTTATAAGAGATTGCCTACTTGTTATGTATGCTGATGACACCCAGATTATGCTTACTGGTGACATTGATAGAATTCCTGAAATCTTAAAAAGGGCTGAAGATATATTAAACTGTGCCAAAAGTTATTTTAACAGTAATGGTCTTTTACTGAACGAAAATAAAACTAAATTCGTTATTTTTGGATCAAATCAATACCTGTCCCGCATTCCTGAGAACATCAGTATAAATTTCAACAATGTTTCACTCTTCCCATCCAATAAGGTTAAAAATCTAGGAGTTATTATGGACAGTACCATGACATTTAATTTTCATATCGATGAACTACATAAAAAAGTGAACGGGACCCTTATTTACTTGAACAGAGTCTATGAAAGATTCGAGCCTGATTGTAGGGTAATTGTAGTACAAACACTGATTTTAAGTATTCTCAACTACTGTCTGAGTGTTTGGGGTTCCACGACTAAGACCCAGATGTTACGAGTGAAAAGGCTCCAGAATTTTGTTGCAAGAGTTGCCATAGGGGGGGTGCATAAATATGATCACGTGACTCCCCTCTTTGAGAGATTGGGTTGGCTAAGGATGGACATGAAGTTCATATATAATATCTGTCTTTTAGTTTTTAAAATAAATCATATTACCGGAATGGCTCTTCTCATTGCCAACAGTTAATCAAGTGCGTATCAATAACGTCAACACCAGATATCAGAATTCTTTTTACGTGCCCAGAACTTCCACTGATATTGGGGCAAGAGCCTTAAATGTAATGGACCCGAGACTTTGGAACTCTTTACCCGCAAACTTAAGAAGCTGCCAAACATTACCCTCATTTAAATCTCATCTTTTAAATCACCTACTTAATAAGTGATTTTAGTCTCATTATTATCCTCCCATTGGGTAGACAATGTGTACGTATGTTTATTTTAATGTGTAAATATTTTGATTATGTGCTTTGCAAATTTCATTTGTTTCATTTTGACATTTTACATTTGTAATATGTAATTAGATTAATTATCATGTAATAGCCATTTTTGATGGAATAAAGTTTTTGACTTTGACTTTGAGTTTGACTCTCTCTCTCTCTCTCTCTCTCTCTCTCTCTCTCTCTCTCTCTCTCTCTCTCTCTCTCTCTCTCTCTCTCTCTCTCTCTCTCTCTCTCTCTCTCTCTTCCTCATTTAAATCTCATCTTTTAAATCACCTACTTAATAAGTGATTTTAGTCTCATTATTATCCTCCCATTGGGTAGACGAAGTGTACGTAAGGTTGTTTTAATGAGTAAATATTTTGATTATGTGCTTTCAAATTTCATTTGTTTCATTTTGACATTTTACATTTGTTTCATTTTGACAATTTACATTTGTAATTTGTAATTAGATTAATTATCATGTAATAGCCATTTTTGATGGAATAAAGTTTTTGACTTTTGACTTTTGACTTTTGACCTCTCTCTCTCTCTCTCTCTCTCTCTCTCTCTCTCTCTCTCTCTCTCTCTCTCTCTCTCTCTCTCTCTCTCTCTCTCTCTCTCTCTCTCTCTCTCTCTCTGTTCATAATTTCCGAATTGTAAATGCTTCAACAATCAAAAGTTTTTCTCAATTTCTTATCATCATCAAAATGAAAAGGTGAAAGCAGTTCTTTAAAAAAAAAAAAAAGTATATCTTAAAAAAATGGTCCATCAAATACACTACAGCTATGTCACATTTTTCGTTCCATTTTCCTAGTTTTGCTATTTATCATATTATTTCTGTTATTCTCTTTCGTTCTTTTCCTATTTTCTATGAATTTACCTCTCTTCAGTTTATGTTTTTCATATACACACGATCTTTTCTGTCTCATTTTCCCTTATTCCCGTTTTTCTCTTCTTTCCTTCTTTCTTGTTGGTTTCTCTTTCATTTTTCCACTTTTTCTTTATTTATTCATGTCTTTCTTCCTTTGTCTCCTACTTCTTCATTCATTTACACTTCCTACTATTGCCTGCTTAATCAATTATTCGCGTTTCTTTATCATCCTTTCTTTATCTCTTTCTTTTTGTCATTGTCTCTGTTATTCCTTACTCAATCATACCTTTGTTTCTTCCTTTTCTTTTTCATTCTTTCTACAATTCTCTATTAATACATTATTTTCTATCTTTGTTTATTTGCTTTTTTACATTATTTTTAATATTTCTCAATTATTTCATTATTCTCCATACTTCAAGACTTGACCTGTCACTCACTGTCTTATCACGAGAGACCCAGAAGAGAATTATCCTTCTTCAGTGCCATAAGTCGATGGCACTCTCGTAATAGGATATAGCCGTTCAGGTTCATCCAATTCGTCAAGGATCGATAAACCATTCTTAACGGCCGTGTATCAAAAATAAAATCAGTCGTAGCAATTCATGTTTCTTTTCTACATTACATTTAATTTTCACCAATGATGGTTGCATCAAACATACATACACACATGTGATCATTATTATTATCATTATCATTATTATTTTTTTTTTATTATTATTATTAATATTATTATAATTATTATTAATTATTATTATTATTATTATTATTATTATTATTATTATTATTATTATTATTATTATTATTATTATTATTATTATTATTATTATTTTATTATTATTATTATTATTATTATTATTATTATTATTATTATTATTATCATTATTATTATTATTATTATTATTATTATTATTATTATTATTATTATTTCAGAGCCATGATAACACTGAAAATTTGACTTTTTCCCCAAGGAATGGAGCATTCTTGATAGTTTATCACTAGAGACCCCTTCAGGTTTTCCTCACTGTACATGCTAGATCATTACGTTAATATATTTTATCTTAGCTTGATATTCACTTTCAGAGCCCCAACGATTGAAATCAAAATCAAAGCAATGAAAAACATTTTCATTCACCAAAAAAAAAATTACCAACTCATTTCTCGATTGGAACTTGAATGAACTAACTAATCTATTAGTACGTAACTTACGATGTTTAATTTCAAGTTTTTTTTTCTTCTAATTTGGAGACGTGAAAGTTTTTCCCTACTTTGTATCTTTTTAAGTCACTTTAGGTACCCATTTGAGGGAGGACACAGGCGGATTGGAGCTGGGGAATGAAGGGTGAATGCCTTTCCTATTGCCCAGAGGTGAGTTAGAACCCAGGTCTGTCACCTTCTGAGTCAAGCACTCTACCGTTACCCTCGATGGTCCCCAAACATTCGCCTCATTTGTTAATGATCTTATGTTATTATTATTATTAACTATGACCTCACGACAGTTTGGGAGTTTGTTTGATTAGAATCTGTGGACACTCATAGCATTTGATTGCAGTTATCGTTAGTTGACTAATTTCATCCGAAATTTATTAGTTTTCTAAGAATAGTTAGACGAAAATAAGATGAAAACTTTTACTAACTTGATTTTTATTTTTATGAGTGTGGCACCAGGACAGTCAAATAAAAACTGCCCTCATCAGGCCCGGGCATGAAGAAAAAATACAAGGTTAAGGACAAGGCAGAAATAAGTGATTTAACATTTTAGCTGATAAATGCGATGAGTTGAAACTAAGTGTTTATTTTTGTAACCAATAATAAGGCAATAACATATTGGTATAAACTATGTCGATAAATAAAACGCAGACTTTAATATTCAAATTAGAATACAATAATGTGATATGTGCATGGATGTGCATACGTATGTAGATATGTATGATTTTTATATAGGTCTTGCGTGCTTATGTTACTCTCCTTACTATTGTTATGACTATTATGCTTTTATATTTTCATTATCGTCATTATCATTAGCATCATCATTATTATTACTTTTATTGTTGTTGTAGTCTCCATGGCAAAATGGTAGCATTCGCGATTCCGAGGCTGCAGGTCGAGGGTTTGCGCCTCGTCACGGACTGAGGTTAGTAAGGGCATACACTCAGGGTAACGACTAGATCTGCAAAAACAAGGCCTTCGCAAGAAGGCAACCGTCCTAACCCTTGGTAAAAAAAAGGGGGGGGGGAGTTCGTGACGTAAGAATCAAATCCATACATCCATTACTGTACTTATTATTATTAGTATTAATATTATTATTTTTCTATGAAATATTATTTATAAAATATTTATTATAACCCCCTGAGGGAGGGGGCTAGAATTCTTCCTCCATGTTCCTCTGCCTACTGTAAGAGTCGACTAAATGGGATGGAGCGAGGGGACTGGGAATCCCCTCCTCTTTATTTTATTTTCCCAAAGAGTCAGGGTATTTTGCCTTGACTCAGCCACTCTCCGTATAAGGGGAAAAATGGCTCATGTATATATATATATATATATATATATATATATATATATATATATATATATATATATATATATATATATATATATATATATATATATATATATATAGGGTAATTAATCCTCCTAAAGGGAGAGAAAGTGCGTTAAATGAGTCGCATCAAGAGCATTTGGGCTCTACTAAAATGAAGCCTTTGGCCCGAAGTTATGTTTGGTGGCCTGGATTGGACATTGACCTTGACAAATCAGACGAGCGCTCCGTTTGTCAAGCTACTAGAGCATTGCCTAAGAAAGTACCTTTCTACCCTTGGGTTTGGCCCGAGAGGCCATGGGTGAGAGTACATGCTGACTATGCTGGATCACCAATTTTCTAGTGCTAACTGATGCTCATTCTAAGTGGATTGATGTGCTGCCTACTGAAGACACTAGTTCTTTTGCTACTATTAATATCATAAGATATGTTTTCTCACGTTTTGGTATACCTGTTACACTCGTTACTGACAATGGTCCTAATACTACGTCTAGGAAATTCAACCTATTTCTTGCGAAGAATGATGTTCGTATGTTCGTCATATCACATCTGCACCTTACCAGCCAAGCACGAATGGCCAGGCTGAAAATACTTTCAGAGGTCTTAAAAATTTCATCAAACACTGCTCTGGTGAAGATTGGAGAACTAAGTTAGATAATTATCTTTTCCAGTATAGAGTGACACCTCATTCTACTACTGGAGAGTCTCCAGCTGAGTTGATGTTTGGCCGGAAGCTACATACCGTGTTGGACCTAGCACACCCTAATAAACATGTACAATATATTGTGTTGTCTAAGCAAGACCAGCAAGACCAGCAAAAGTCTAGTTTTGACAGTAATATTGTTAAAAATCTAGAATTGACACCTAAGTCGTCTGTCGTGGTGCAGAATTCTTAGACAGTTTCTAAGGACCGTTGGGTCCCTACATGAGTTTTGAAACAAACTGGTCCTATGTCTTACAAATGTGAACTTCCAGGAGGACTTTTGGTGAGACGTCATAAAACCAGATTCTAAATCGATCTACACTGAGTACTCCGTCTGCACGTATTAAGACTTACTCACCTTTTATAAGTGATGAGTCTGCTCTTTTACCTATGGTTCATGAGAGAGTAGACAAACCTAATGGAAAAGCTGAAGTTGACGTCCCCCCAAAACTGGCTACTCTGGTTTGCCGCTTTGCTAGAGTTGTCATGCCTCCAGATGGGCTTGATTTGTAGGGGGAAGGGAGTAATGGAGTGGAAATATTGTACATAGTGTATACTAATTCTAAGTTAAGTTCTACTGTACATGCTTTGTTGAGAAGCATTATTCCTGTGCTGATCTAATTCTAGTGAGAAGAAGAGTTATCTTCTTCTCCCGCCAAACTCTAAGAGATGTCTGATGACACATGCAGAGAGCTCCAGGCATTTCCTACATATTTCCTATTTGCTCCGATGTCCTACCCTTACTAACATAACCCTAACCCTATTTCTAATGCCGCTAAGTAACATATGTCATAGTGATAGTATGATAATATATACAGTAAGTCAGGTATATAATGACTAGTTTGTTCTAGGCTACTTCACCGGTTCTAAGTAATTACCAGGCATATCCTTACCTAATACCACTGTGTTCATGCTCCTGTTGTTACCCATAGAGGCAACCTATCTAACTCTTAATGCAGGGGAACCGAAATACCTAACCTAACCTATTGCAATTGGCAACTATATCATATATATATATATATATATATATATATATATATATATATATATATATATATATATATATATATATATATATAGTGTGTGTGTGTGTGTGTGTGTGTGTGTGTGTGTGTGTGCGTGTTCCGATTTTACGTCACGGACTCCCTTTTCTACCAAGGGCGAGGACGGTTGCCTTCTTGCGAAGGACTTGCTTTGGCAGATGCAATCGTTACCCTGAGTGCATGCCCTTGCTAACTTCAGACAGTATGTATATATATATATATATATATATATATATATATATATATATATATATATATATATATATATATATATATATATATATATACATATATATATATATATATATATATATATATATATATATATATATATATATATATATATATATATATATATATATATATATATATAAGACAATTTTACGAGACGCATGCGAAATTTTTCTGGCAACCAGTATATATCCTTCATCTAGGAAACATGCTCTTGTTCAACATGTTCCTAAGAAGAGTGACCGCTCTATTCCTTCAAACTATCGACCTATGGCCCTAACCTTTCTACTGCTAAAGTTTTCGAAACTTTGCTCAATGCTCACTTCTTGAGATGCCTTGAATCTTACTGGTGATCTCCGATCACCAGTACAGCTTCCGCAAGGCAAGACCTACTGGTGACCTCCTGTCATCTCTTACTCATGTGTGGTCATCTTCTCTGAGGAACTATCAGGAATCCTCTGTTGTCGCCATTGATATCTCTAAGGCTTTTGACAGAGTCTGGAACAAGACTCTGTTGGCCAAACTCCTTGCCTATGGCTTTACCCCTTCTCTCTGTTCTCTAATTTTCAGTTTTCTTTCTGACCCGTTAATATCTGTAGTTGTTGATGGTGCATCATCTTGCCCATTCCCTGTTACCAGTGGCGTTCCACAGAGTTCTGTTCTTTCACCTACTCTGTTCCTTCTCTTCATCAATAATGTTCTACAATCTCCATCTCCATCTCTTCTTCACACCTTTGCTGACGATTCTACCCTTTGCTCTTCCTCTGCCTTTTCTTTGCAACCTTCATCTGCTACTCATAATCAGTCTCATGTTACTCATTTTTTTTACTCTCATCTCCGATTTGCAGTAGGGATCTGAGGGGGTCCCAAAATTTACTTAAATTTAGCGCCTCCAAGACACAGTTTCTGGCTATCTCTTTATCTCATTCTCCTCCAGATAGCCTTATAGTCTTCGAAAATAACGAAATTTACCCTCTTAATTTTATCAACATATTATCATGTAATCCTAATTTCTAAATCTGCATCCAAAAAATGGGGCTTCTATTTCTGTTTCATCATTATTTTTCCTCTTTACATTTACTTATAATCTATAAA
This sequence comes from Halocaridina rubra, assembly GCA_037179515.1. Classification (NCBI taxonomy): domain Eukaryota; kingdom Metazoa; phylum Arthropoda; class Malacostraca; order Decapoda; family Atyidae; genus Halocaridina; species Halocaridina rubra. The sequence continues at coordinate 68,389 of JAXCGZ010009663.1, forward strand.
GGTCTTATCCGTCCCTGCTTAGAATACTGCTCACACATCTGGAGTGCTTCTTCTTATACTTATCTCATTGATGGGATTGAATCTAAGGCAATCAGACTAATTAATGAGCCTTTTCTAACTTCTATTCTTGATTCTCTCTCTTTTCGAATTAAGGTATAATCACTTTCTCTTTTCTATCCCTACTACTTCCATTGCTGCTATGATGAGTTGGCGAGTTGCATCCCTCCCCCACTGTCGAGTCCATGTAAAACTCGCTAAGCGGCCTCATCTCACAGGAACTGTGTGGAAATTTGTAGCTCACGGATTCTTTGGTGCAGTGACTGCTTCTTCCCATCTACCTCCAGATACTGGAACTCTCTTCCTCCATCTATCTTTCCAAATTCTTATGACCTATCTTCTTCAAAATTCCAAGCTATCATCATCTCGGTACCTAATCCTCCATATCTCTATATCCTCAGTACTACGACTATTTTTTCAGCTGTCTTTTTCCTTTGTGTATCATTACCTCATATCTGCCTTGTCCAAAAACTTTTTCTTTTCCTTCGTCTTACTGTTTTCCCATTTCAGGGCCTATATTGATGAGGGCAGTTTCTTGCCTGTCCCAGTGTCACACTCATACAAAAATGTGAAAGGATATGGCTACGTAAGGAAATTGATAGAAATTTTTTGAGATCCTTAGTACTTAGTACTTTCAAGTGTATTACTTGTCTCCAGAGGAATCTGATTTATACAAAGGTTTGTGTAGATCTTAACCCATGGATGGGTGGAATGGGTCATGGAGGACCTGTAGGTGAATAATTCTTGTCACTGTGAGAGAACAGGTTTGTAGGTCTTGTTGGATGCGGTGAGGCTAATGTTTATCTCGGTGGTGGATACTGGCTGATTGTGTCCAGTAGGGTACCCATGTGATGCATGGTTGCTCTTAGTATGTTTAAGGCTACTAAGCGAGCATCAGGATTTTGACAAGGGGTGGTTGTGGCTCTGGTCATCAGCCTCACATCCTAGAAGGCTTCACATTCCATGATGTAATGTAGGAGATGTCTTGTTGTTTATTCTTGGCAGAAAGTGCACTCTTTGAAAGTGTTATATTTGAGTTCCCAGGTGCATTTGTACACCAGTCTTAGTCTGTAGAATCTGACTGCAGTACCTCTATGAAGAGTTCTGGGGAGGTTTATGGTCTGGAGATTGGTTACTGCTTTGTACCAGGATGTGGAGGCTGATCCAGCACTTCTGCACTGGTTGTGTCTTTGTAGACATAGGTTGATGAGTTTCTTGGTGACTTTACCGTTGATCTGGAGGATGCTGGGGGGGGGGGAAGATATTTGAATCTCAGTCTGCAGGGAGGCTTGTTTAGCTGCATGGGGATCCAGACAAGAATGAGGCTTTTGACAGCCCTAATTACCTTGTGGTAGTGGTGGAGTATATCTGTGATGATTCTCACATTGTCTCTCATGGGTGTCTTCTGAATGGCTGTAAGGCACACCTTGAGTCTGTAAGAATGAGGTCATGGTCTGCTTCTTGAAGAGTTATGTCATGCAGGGCTTAGGCGATGGCAACTAACTCAGTTTGGAGTGAGGAGCAGGACTTAGACAGTCTTCAGAATTCCTCGTGTCCTTCTGTGATGAAGGCTGCGGCTGAGGCTCCAGTCTCTTGATTAACTGAGCCACCATTGTAGATAGTCAGGGAGTTAGGTCTGGTTCAATTCCAGATTTTATCAATGTGTATATCCTTGAGTAAGCTCGGGTTGACTGAGCTCTTTCGAGCGTTTGGAAATTCAATCTTGATGTTGAGCGGGCTGTCTTTCCATGGTGGAGGGCATCTGTAATGTGGATGAGTAGTGTCCAGATTCCTAGCTTGGATGTCGCTTGCGACACCTAAGGATGGTAGTTCGATGCTGACCTTTCCCACCCAGGTCCTCCTAGGATGGTCAGGATGCTGATTTAGAGTGAGGTTAAAGTCCATGCCGGCAATGCAGGGGTGTTGTGCTGCAGTGGTCTTGGCTATGATGAGGTCATTCTCTGCACAGATCTCTGATTCAATGAAAGGAGGGTAGTTTCCAGCTGGAGGTCTATTACCTTTGTCCAGATGGGGACTCCTAGCATGACTCGCATTACGTTGTTTTGTAAGACCTCAATTTTTGTTCACTGAGGTTCTGAGAGAAGCCAAAGGGCAGGACAAGCGTAGTCCATGAGGCTTTGTATAGCTTGTACATAAAAAGTTCTTAGGAGACTACTGTTGGCACCGTCGTGGATTCCAGACAGGTGCAATGGAACAGAATGGCGCATTTTGCACCTGTCGTGTAGGTATTGGATGTAGGGTCTGAAGGAGAGTGCACTGACGATGTAATCACCCAAGTACTGGGGTGCTAAGCATTCAGTTGCTCCTATTCCAGGTTGATCGACAAACATGTTGTGGTGGAAGGATGGGCATTTCCACCTGAGTCGGTTTAGCACCATCTTCTCAGCTGTCTTGCTCAGACAGCTTAAAAAGGATATTGGACGCGAGTTATTTCAATCTTTTATTTTCAGAATGGGCTGAATATCTGCGCTGTATCATGAAACTGGTCTCACTTTTTGGGTTCATGTAATGTTAACTAGCGAAAGCAGTGAGAGTTCCCTCTGGAGTCCGAGGTTTTGGATTATGGTATATGTGATGCTATCTGCCCCTGAGGCTGTGTTTTTCGAGCATTTGCTCACTCTTCTCAGTTCAATGAGTGTGAAGGGGGTGTTGGTGGAGTCTTCGGTGTTGCAAACTTGCTCAATCTTTTCCCATATTTCAGTAGAGAGGCGCTGTAGGGTTCCTCCTGTTGTGGAGGGAGTTGCTTGGAGTCCACTCTCTCTAAAAATTTAATAATAATAATAATAATAATAATAATAATAATAATAATAATAATAATAATAATAATAATAATAATAATAATAATAATAATAATAATAATAATAATAATAATAAACCACCTTTATTTCCATTTCAATACAATGGGTATTCGTCAGCCAGGGCAAGCCCCAACCCCCCACTGTGATGTTCAACCACAGCAGTTCCTGCCAGTAAACAGCTTAAACTCTCGGTCTTCGACGGGAACCGATCTTTCAACCTCATGAATGCGAAGCCAGTGCGTTACCACTGTACTAGCCAGCAGAGAGGTCTTCTGCTTCTGTGCTGGGGTCTCTGTGAGGGACGGTCTTTGGTGTACTTCCTTTTGTGATTATGTAAATTTTTTCCACTTTTGGCCCACTGTTGTGTGAGCATTAAGTGTGGAACCCCATTCGAGCCTTTTTTTCCCTTAATCACTTGATTTCTTCATGGACATGTTGCTTAATGGTCTGGAGAAGGCGATAAAAGTCTCTGGTTGGACAGATTTTTGAGAGCTCTCCTGACGACATTAAGCCGGTGATTGAGCTCTTTCACTCTGTCACAATAATACCATATGTCTCAGTGGTTGAAGTGCCCTTGCTTGCAGAGGGGGATGGTGAGGTCAGCTGCAGCTTGAATGGCACTGACTATGACTGCCTTCACCTGGTTGATGTCTTCTGGGAGGGTGTATGCAGCATACCAATTGGCGATGTGTTGCTCAAAGTAGTTCCAGTTAGCTTTTTTAAAGTTCCATCTGGGAGGAGAGGCTGGGATCTGGAAGGCGTCTGGAATTCTCAGCTTGAGATATACCCTGTACACCTGTGATGTGGGGGTGCACTCTCCATGTAAAACCATGGAGAAATGAAGGTGAGGTGATGATAGAAGCCCTGGTGTCCAGATATTTTCAGGATGTTGTTCTCCGTGCACAGTCTCCTGCAACATAACTGCATCAATATTTTCTGCTTTGACAATGCACTCTAGCTGTCGGATTTTCTTCCTCAGTCCTTGTGCATTCCAGTGGAGGATCCCGAGATCTGGAATCTTGAATATTTAAGATGAGGAAGAGGATTGAGTGGCAGGTTGTTGGAGCTGTGGATGGGCCCTCTTGGTCAGTACTTCTGCTATGATTGCATGGCCCATTTCTGCAATCCAGTTGAAGGTGTTCGTGGTGGTGGGGTCCATGTCCTTCAGGAGGATGTTTATTGCTGCTGTAATGACATGTGAGATCAGGTGTTTTAGGTCAGTTAAGGTGTAAAGGGGTTGGGGTGAAGGTTCTGGTGAGGTTCGGGGTTAAGGAGAAGGTGTGGAGGGTCCTTGTGGTGGAAGGGGCTTAGGAGGGGCACTGGGGTGGTGTCTGAGTCTGGAAACTTTGGAAGGGGCTGTGGGGTTGGTTGAGCAGATGGGGTGAGGCTGAGGGGAGATGGGGATTGGGATTTTGCTCGGGTTGGAGAAGGGGACTGGGCTGGAGCAGGAGACTGGGCTGGAGCAGGAGACTGGACTGGAGCATGTGAGGGGGTGGAAGATGAGTGGGAGTGCCTAGGACCAGACTGGGAGGAGTGCCAGGGGTTGGATGTGGAGGGAGGGGTAGGAGTGAAGGTGAAGGTGTTTTTGGGAAGGATTAGCAGCAGTGGCTGGAGTCCTTGCAGAGATCCTTTTCAGTCTCTCAGGGCAGCGGCTGTTCCAGGCATGATGATTCCCCCGGCAGTTGGGGCATCTGGCTGTTGTCTCCTGCTTTGCTTTAACTTTCGATGGGCATTCTTCAGTGTCGTGTGCTCTGCTGCAAATAGCACACTTGGAGTTGTACTGACATAAGTTTTTGTGGTGTCCAAACCTTTGGCACCTGAAATACCTCTGGGATTTGGGGTTGTACTCCCTCAACCTGAAAGTCCCCCACATGCCCAGGTTGAACTCTGCTAGTGGTGGCCCACGGATGTTGACTAGTACCTGCCTAGTGGGAACTGTCTGTTCTTCAATCTTGATTGAGCAACAGCTGGCGGTGGCGATGTAGTTCTTCTTCAAGATGACGTCAGTAGGCAGGGTTATTGGAAAACTGAAAAATTATATTCCTCGTTTGTTTTTTTTTTTTTTTTTTTGCAGGAGAGAGTTCAATTAGGTTAGGGACTTTTAGAGAGCGTATTTTCCCGACTGCATCAGCTGAGGTGGGGTGCATAATAAAGTCCCCCTGCAGGTTGGGTTTGATTTTTCAACCAAACTCTGTTAGTTTTCCTACAACTGCAATAGGAGTTCGAAGGCCTGACCTGGGGTGGAGGCAACAACCTTGAATTTGATCATACCTTCTGGCTTAAGTGTGGTGGTTTGAGAGGCATTGTTGACATTATCAATGGAGGTAGAATGATTCTAGCTATTATTAGAGGTGGTCCGTTGACACTTATTTTTGCCGACAGTAATCCATCCCTCTTCAGAAGGGGAGTCATCTAGTTCCATCTCCCCCTTGAGGAGGGGAGCTGGATGTTCAGGTAGAGGCATAGAGGTTGGGGAACCTCTATGCATAGCTAATTCTCTGAATTTTAGACAGTGATCTATTGTCTTATAAATAAAGGAAAAAACGGAAAAATAAAATTATTTAGCCTCTTGTTATTAAAAAAATAAACGTAAAAACAGTTGTAAATCCTTGGAGGACGTCTGGTTGAGACTTTTAACTCTTTATCCTGAGTTGAAAAAGGTCTATGAATGGTGTCTCACTGATAGTCTTGAACATATAAGGTGGGATAGTGCTGGTATCCTTGGCTGACGACTTCTTAACTTCACATGAGAGTGCTGAAGGTCGATTTTTATACAAATGAATGAAGCGATATACATACATATATATATATATATATATATATATATATATATATATATATATATATATATATATATATATATATATATATATATATATATATATATATATATCCAAATAAGCACATTACCATATGTGAAAACATGAGTCATTTTTACCCCGACCGGCACTTGAACCTGGGACTAATAATTACTAAGCCAAGGCGCTACCAACTACACCACAGAAGGTCTAAAAAGGGAAACAGACTTTACAGCTTATATCTGCTATATTAGGAATAAACGCATTCTATCTGAATGCCACTACGTTCACATTACAGTTTCCCCCAACCTCACTCCTGCTTTCGTTTTTGCATATAATTCATTCCTAGTATAGCAGATATAAGCAGTAAGCTCTGTTTCCCTTTTAGGCTCTCTGTTGTGTAGTTGGTAGCTCCTTGGCTTAGTAATTATAAGGCCCAGGTTCAAGTCCCGGTCTGGGTAAAAATGATACATGTTTTCACATATTGTAATGTGCTTATTTGCTTATTATTGGTCCCGAGTGAGATTGGAAGTTGAATTAAATGCGAAAACGAAACCACGAGTGAAGTTGGGAGAAACTGTAATATGAACATTTTAGCATTCAGATAGAATGCTCTCATTCCTAGTATAGCAGATATAAGCTGCAAGGTCTGTTTCTCTTTAAGACCTTCTGTGGTGTAGTAGGTAACGCCTTGGCTTAGTAATTATAAGTCCCAGGTTCAAGTCCCAGACGGGGTAAAAATGATTCATGCTTTCACATATGGTAATGTGCTTATTTGGTAATTGCTGGTCTCGAATGATATCGGGAGTAGAATTAAATACGAAAACGAAACCACGAGTGAGGTTGGGGGAAACTGTAATATGAACATCATGGCATTCAGATAGAATGCGTTTATTCCTAGTATAGCACATATAAGCTATAAGGTTTTTTCCCTTTTAGACCTCCTGTGGTGTAGTTGGTAGTGCCTTCGCTAAGTAATTATAAGTCCCAGGTTCAAGTCCCGGTAGGGGTAAAAATGATATATATATATATATATATATATATATATATATATATATATATATATATATATATATATATATATATATATATATATATATATATATATATATATATATATATATATATATATATATATATATATATATATATATATATATATATATATATATATATATGTGTGTGTGTGTGTGTGTGTGTGTGTGTATATATATATATATATATATATATATATATATATATATATATATATATATATATATATATATATATATATATATATATATATAAACAGAAAAAAATTAAATTTAGCAACTCAACAAAGGAAATCAGTTTATTCGCCAAAGCGACACAGGTAGAAAGTTTTTATTTACGCCGTCTTCAAAGCAGGGATATCAAAACTTAGTCAAGATTTTGAGAACATTAAATGTCCGTTTAGTTTTCAAATATGAAAATACTTTTCGCAATATGTTGATTAAAAATAGTCCTGTTTCCTTTTCCAATATTACTTAAAAGATTCCATGTAAAGATTGTGATATGTATCATGTGGGCCAGACTATAGAAAATTATTAGAATTTCGCGTCAATTAACATAAATATAATGTTCGAAATTGTCAGTTTTCCTAGTGCCTTGTTCAAGCATTATGCTGATTGCAATTTACATATTGACTGGAATAATGCTTCTATCTTAGCAAGAAGTAAGGATATTATTACTAGAAACATCTTGGAGTCTGCAATAATTAACTTAACCGAGCATCGAAATATTAACTTAAGTCATGGGTAATATTTAATTGATCCCATATTATCACGTATGCTTCATTCAAGTTTGACAAAAATAATTTTGGAAATAACATAACATTCTTGTGTAAATACAACTGATTCATTAAAAAAAATCAATTGTAGTTACACAAGATTATTATGTTATAATTGATTATTTTTTTATATGAATCAATTATAATTATTATTTCTTCTATTATTACTATTATTACACCATTATCATTACCATCTCATAATTACTATTATTTTATCATCATTGTAATAATATTATTGTTAGTAATTTTAATTTTATTAAATCTAAGTATAATTGTTTTTTCGTGATTATTTTATATGTTATTCTTTTCAGTATTGTTGTTCTTATTATTGTATTGATGTTAGTATTATTGGTATTATTATAATTTTAATTATTTTTATTATTGGTATTATTATAATTTTAATTATTTTTATTATTATTATTATTATTATTATTATTATTATTATTATTATTATTATTATTATTATTATTATTATTATTATTATTATTATTATTATTATTATAATTATTATTATTATTATTTTTAATATTATTATTATTATTATTATTATTTAGGAAAGAGTAAGGTTAAGAGGTGTACAAGAAATGAGGATGGTGCTGGATTGAATGGTATGTTGAATGGCGATACACTTGAGGAAGTTGATCAGTTTAAGTATTTAGGCTCGGTTATAGCTGCAAAATGGAGTGGAAGCAGGTGTATGTTACAGAGTGAATGAAGGATGTAAAGTGTTGGGTGCATTGAAAGGAGTGATGAAGAATAGAGGGTTGGAAAATAATGTTAAGAAAGTTTTGTATGAGAAAGTGGTTGTATCAACTGTGAGGCATGCATCAGAGTTATGGGGTATGAAAGTAAGTGAAAGACGGAAACTAAATGTGTTTGAGATGAAATGCCTGACGAGTATGATTGGTGTATCTCGGTTGCATAAAGTTAGGAATGAAGTGGTGAGAGCAAGAACGGGTGTGAGGAGAGAAATTGCAGCCAGAGTAGATATGAATGTTCCAAGATGGTTTGGCCATGTGGGAAGGATGGATGATGAAAGACTGATGAAAAAGGTGATGCATGCTAGAGATGATGGGAGAAATGCTAGAGGGAGGCCTAGGTTTGGGTGGATGGATGAAGTAAGGAGAGAACTGAATGATAGGAGGATGGATGTGAGGGAAGCAAGTGAGCGTGCTAGGAATAGGAATGAGTGGCGAGCGATTGTGACGCAGCTCTGATGGACATCTGCTGTTACCACGGGGCGCATCTTACAGAGGTAGCCCTGTGGTAGGGGCAGTAGGGGAGTTGGCACTTGTGAAGTGACACAGGCTGTGGAAGAGCTGGGAGGATGGGCTGTGGCACTCCAGCAGTGCCATCTGAACGGTCGCTGGCTCCCTCGTCATTGCCCATAGAGCAAAGTAATTCCCTTATTGTTTTCATTTTTTGATGTCGGCTACCCCTCAATTAAAGGGGGAAACAGCCAAGGTAGACAGTACTATAGATTATTATTATTATTATTGTCGTGGGGTTGTAATCGCACCGATTGTAAGCAATGTCGTGGGATTGTAATCCCACCAGTTTTCACCAATTGTCGTGATGTAATTCTTACTCTCTGTATTTCTCACCTGAATTTCTAATATATATATTTATCATGGTAGCATGGTTGGTGATAACAGATAAGCATCTTCTTTATATGTGTTTATTTCTAGATTAACAATTAATTCCTCAGAGCTCCAATTCCTATAGTTCCTGTCACTATCGATTCCTGATTCCAGCCCCCAAGGGGGAGACTGCTAAGCTGTGGATGTGACTTCTGCCCCTGGCAAGGTCTGAACTCTAACTGACTGGGCTCTGTTGCTAGTCGTGGCGGTTGGTGGGTATCGAGTGCATCACGACCATCCAGCACTTATAGACATCTATGAAATGCCTTGTGAGGCTATAGGCATCTATAATATGCCTTACTACACTCCCCACCACCAAACTGAAATATCTCCCATATTTCGGATTGAGCATAACTACTTCTATGAGAGCCTTATAATTTTCTAACTATCATTATTTGACAAAAACGGGGCAGAACTATCTAAGAAACTGACTTATGAAACTATTACACTCTCATACAATTTTCTAAACAGATTACAGTAATATCAAAATTACTATTCAAAAATCTGACAAAGAAAAATATGTTCTTTATAATAAGCACTGCAATTATAATCAAAAAATCAGAATTAATTATTCACAATTGCAATATATAGTTAGTAATTATAGGCAAAATTACTTAAGAACAAAGCTAATTAAGCTATTTCATTAACCAAAAGCACACAATACATTTGGACATGATGTATACAAGTACTTTTAAAACAAAACATTTGTCATGGTGTGAATAGTTACAAACATTCACAATTACAATATGTAATTACTAATGAAGGACAAACTGACAGGAGATCTAAATGAACATAGTATAAAACACCACCCCTCAACCTAAGAACTAAATGAGGAGTGGATTCTTCTGCGAACTCAATGAACACAAAGATTAAATAATGATTCAAAATATTGATAATAATTTAGCAGAAAACAACTTATAATTTTTGCAAATTGTACAGTTTATCAATGACACTTATTCTAATAAACTTACAACTAAGGGAGACTCTGAGGTTTTTTCATTTAAAATTATCTTAAAGCTAGAAAAAAAAGTACACGATTTTGTCTTTGCCACTCGTGGTCAGAGACAGTGGGGACATTTTCTTTCCCATTTTTTCAGTTCTTTTACGTGGGGGAACGATTATGGATTCGGTTTTACGTCACGAACTCCCTTTTCTACTAAGGGCTAGGACGGTTGCCTTCTTACGAAGGACTTGTCTTGGCAGATGTACTCGTTACCCTGAGTGTATGCCCTTACTTGCCTTCTTATGAAGGACTTGTTTTGGCAGATGTAATCGTTACCTTGAGTGTATGCCCTTACTAACCTCAGTCCGTGACATACTTTGTAATTTAACTATTAAGGGATTTTCCATTACCTCTCTTTCTCTTTTGCTAAAGTTATGATATATATGGGGATTCTTTCTTTCCCATTTTTTATTTTTTTTATTTTTTCGGGGATTTTCATTTCCCCAGCCCCCCCAGTGGGTTATCATTGCCTAGGATTTGCAATCTCACTTCTAATTTCCCGGGACCTTCTCCTGACAACTTTGAGGTAGGCCCAGGTTGTGCACGTACCACGAACACTCTTCTTATCTGGAGACTGGCAAGACAGAGGGAAGGCGTCGATGCATCAACCGGATCAACCGGCAGCCCTTCCGCCCGCTTTCATGCGACTTTTGAGGTGGTCCTATACTATGACCATCTCTCACGTTCCTCCTCAAATAAGGCACATCTCCCTTCAATAGCTGAAAAATACGAACATAGCCTGAAGTAGATTGCAAGGCCGGAAATTAGAGCCTAATGTCGCTAATACAAATGCAGAAAGAATACATTTGACCTCTGCACACAAACAAAGGCCTTTTGTCTGCATTCAGAAGGTATACTTCGCCTCCTTGCATCTGCAGGTGCTTGCATTATTATTATTATTATTATTATTATTATTATTATTATTATTATTATTATTATTATTATTATTATTATTATTATTATTATTATTATTATTACTATTATTATTATAATTATTATTATTATTATTATTATTATTATTATTATTATTATCATTATTATTACTATTATTATTACTATTATTATTATTATTATTATTATTATTATTATTATTATTATTATTATTATTATTATTATTATTATTATTATTATTATTATTATTATTATTATTGCTATTGTCATTATTATTACTATTTTTTTTATTATTATTATTATTATTATTATTATTATTATTATTATTATTATTATTATTATTATTATTATTATTTTTATTATTATTATTATTATTATTATTATTATTATTATTATTATTATTATTATTATTATTATTATTATTTATTATTGTTATTATTAGTTATTATTATTATTATTAATATTATTATCATTATTATTATTATTATTATTATTATTATTATTATTATTATTATTATTATTATTATTATTATTATTATTATTACTATTATTATTATTATTATTATTATTATTATTATTATTATTATTATTATTATTATTATTATTATTATTATTATTATTATTAAAGTTCGATTTTTTTTAATGTTTCCATCTTTAGAAATTTAATATGTTTCCGGACTCCTGCCACAATTGACTGTATCTCAGTTACCTGGATTCACACCTTGCCTTGCCTGGGGCTTGAACAAAAACTTTCTACCTGTACTGCTTTAGCCAATTAACCGATTTCCTTTGTTGCATCACTAATTTTTTTCCCTGTATATATATATATATATATATATATATATATATATATATATATATATATATATATATATATATATATATATATATATATATATATATATATATATATATATATATATATATATATATATATATATATATATATATATACATATATACATATATATATATATATATATATATATATATATATATATATATATATATATATATATATATATATATATACATAACATCAAAGAATAGCCTCACCGTATTCCCTGCGTGTCGTAAAAGGCGACTAAAAGTGGACGGGGCGGGGGGACTAGGAATCCCCCCCCTTGTATCAACCTCCTGCGATACGTCAAAGAAGAAGGGGAGTAGAGGGGAGAATAACTTCTCCCCAAACTGTTTTTCTTTCTTGATGTCGGCTACCCCCCAATTAAAGGGGGAAACAGCCAAGGTATATATATATATATATATATATATATATATATATATATATATATATATATATATATATATATATATATATATATATATATATATATATAACTTCAACAAGAATCACCGTGAATATATTTTTACTTAATTTATTACGCTCCTTATGAGAAGCGACAAACCCATTGCAAAATTGCTGATGACAGGAAATTCGTGACACACAGGACACGCTGTCTTAATCTACAAAACACAGACAAAATAATATAATTAGCACCCACCAAAGTGCGGGTGTCGCTGAAGAATTATAACTAAATGAACATCTGTAAACAAATATTGACATACATCAATAACCAATTCTCTCTGGGGTATCAGATCATCTACTTATGAGAAGCAACAAACCCATTACGAATGTGCAGATGGCAGGAAAGTCGTGACACGCAGGACACGCTGTCTTAATCCAAAAACACAAACAAACTAAGATGATTAACACCAACCAAAGTGTGGGTGTCGCAGAAGAATAGCATCTAAATGGTCATCTGTAAACAAATACTGGCACATTTCAGTAACAGAATGTCTGTGGAATATCAGATCATCCAGTGCGGGGCACTCCAGGCAGTGATACTGAAGATTGTTAGCACTTGGTGTGTCACACAACTTACACCAGGAATACTGCGGCACATCACCTGCACCGTCCACCTGCCACACCGGTCTGTATCCAGATAAAATTAAATGCTTTCTATAATAATAATAATAATAATAATAATAATAATAATAATAATAATAATAATAATAATAATAAAAATAACAATAACAATAATAATAATAATAATAATAATAATAATAATAATAATAATAATAATAATAATAATAATGATAATAATAATAATAATAATAATTCCAAAAGATCTTCAGGTGTAGTATCCCAATGGGCGGCTGAGTCATGGGTCAACCTACTACATGGAGAATGGCTTAACCAGCTACTGCTACAAATATTGACTGTTATAGCTAAGGAAAGATTGTGGCACTCTTTTCCGAAATTAAGAAAAATTATAAATAACTAAATAATAAACAAAAACACATATATAAAATATATCCTACAATCCTGAATAATTTCTTGAGGTGAAGTGACTTCTTTCTGCTTTGAGTAACCAAGATATAAAAGGAAAAAAAAAAGGAAAAAAAATACGAAATATGAATATTATATTCATAACTACAAGCATCCAAACCATGAAACGAAGAAGTAAATGCTGAATATGAGGATTCTAAAGAATGACTCAAAAATTTGAAAAGGGAAAAAAAAAATATCAAAATCTTCGTTACAACATGGAGGCAATCAAGCCAAATCCTTCTGCGAGCATTATAGTATTCAATATACAACGAGGATTGAGAGGTAGCAATACTACGTGTTTTAAGTCTATGAAATGCAAAAGCGAAAATAGGATAATATTCACATCAAAACAACAAAAATGAAAACCAAATAAAATGGTTAATTTTCCCAATATTTAGGAAAATAAATAGAAATAGAGATGCAGAAAATTTGGAATGCTTCAAAATAGTTATTTCGGAATGTTAAAAGGAAATACATGAAATTAATGTCGGCAATTATTAAGTATGTATGCAAGTGTTCAATAACGTTCAAACCCTTGACAATTACGCATGTATATACTGGTACATTACATATCCATAATCAATTTACCAACCATGAAATATTTCCATATCTTGCCAATTTGCCATATACCAGAATATACCTGTGATCGTCTGCGTATATTTACATAATAATCTAAAAAGAGCAATTAATAACTGTGTTATTAAACACAGTTTACATTGACTATTCCAATATATTACATAATCAAATACTTTTATTCAATTTATTAATTCTCATCCTCTTCTAATTCCTCCTGCTTTTAAAATTCTTCTTCTTCTTAATGCGCCTTTTCCTTACAAATGCTCATTATTATTAATCTTCATTTTATTCTCTCCCTTTCTATACGTGATTATTCTTCGCCACTTTTACTCTTCCCAGTACTCCTCTTCTTCTAGTTTTTATATTCTTATTTTCTTTTTCTCCTCCTCCCCCTCCACTTCTCTCCTTTTCCTCTCTTCTTCTCTTACCTTTTCTTTTTTTTCCTATCCTCCCCCTCCTTTATCTTCCTCCTCCTTTTGAGGTCCCAACTTGCACAGTTGTGTAAATTACAAAGTGGAATATCATAATCCATTTCCTTCAAAAAATGGACAACTCAGCATGCGCAACTTTGTCGTCCATTCATGTCTCCTTATTTTTTGTCTATCACTTTATTTATCTTTTCATATCTTCAGCTGCTCTAATATTTCTGAAGTTATGCCATCAAAATAAGCTTGGGCAGTTCAGTGCATGCTACGCTTAGCTGGCAATCCAAGTTATCTCGAAAGCAACTACCTGAGGAAGCTCGTACAAGATCTTTTCACCAGCGCTACTTGTGGATATTCTGTGAGAGCAACGGAGTCCTCCTTTTGGAAACCAGTGTCAAGTTTGCATACTCATTGAGGAAGCCTTGCAATATTTGAACTATATGGTGAACAGTATCTGTGTAATTTATATGTGCAAAAATTTGCACATCACATCTCTTATTGGTTTCTATCTTTATACAAGAGCAATATTCCCTTCTATAAAGGGAGTGGTTGAGTCAGAGCAAAATATCTTGACTCTTTACGGGAATGAGTGCAGAGGGGAATCCCAGGCCCCACACTCTTGTCCGATTTAATCTACTTTTACAACATGCAGGGGTCCAAGAAGGAAGTATTCTTGCCCTTCTCCCTCTTACTGATAAAAATTTTATATTTCCCTGATCACAGTGTGTCTGAAAATTCTGAAACAATGAGAATCTTATCTCTTTACAGGATAAGCTCAATATGATCATCCCAGACACTACACATTCTCTCAACAGCTTTACCTTTTTTGTGTGGATTTTCTTTAAAACGAGTGGAAATATTAAAATTGGCCTTCGTCATTACATTAACCTAAACCTTACAGATGATTCTTCAACTGGCTTTCCATATATCATTTTATCGTAATTTAAGGTATACTCAAGATGTTCCAACCTTTATGATCCCTATCTAGTGATGTCTTCAAAAATCTTTAATGTAATGCATTGAATAAAAATTTATGAGAATATCTTCCTGAGGCTCTGCAATAATCAGTCAATCATATCGTTCGGCTTTTCCCTTCAGGGGTGGCCACAGCAGATTAATCATCTCCATAGTACCCTGTCCTTAGCCTTCTCCTCTGTCACATTGCACAACCTCATGTCCCCCTTTACCACTTCCATAAACCTCTTCTTTGGCCTAACTCCTCCCGCTATGGAATAATAATGTTCCAAACTTGGGTCAACTTATGGTATGGTGTACATCTTTTGCCAACTGAGATGACAGGATTTACTGCATAATGGAATGCTGATCCTGATGAATTGAAAATGGGAGTTTCTGGGTGCTAAGTAGATAATGATTCAGTGAAAAGCAAGATTTAAATTAGAGGAGAGAATAATTCAATAACTCTGAATAATATTCATTGACATTAACCTGTTATTCTAATATCTAATGACCAGCTCTTTTTAAATTGTTTTAGTTAAACACGTCTGAGGAAAAAATTTATAAATCAAAAGATGAACAGTAAATTAAATTCATGAATATACTAATATGAATCTATAGAGTCGGATACCAGCTTTCTCTAGCCATTCATATCTGAGTTATCGGCAAAGGATACTTGAGAAAGATTAGCAATGCTACTGAAGTAGACGTCTACATAGAGAATATTCTTTGGCTAGGGAAAGCTAGAAACGCTTCGGCAGTGGCCTTCCAAAATTGCATAACTATACTTCTGGAACATTTTATTTCATGTGAATGGCACTTAGGAAATAACAATTACTGCTGGTGTACGAAGATTAAATTTCAGGAGGGCCAAGTGATACTTGAAGTCTCTCCAGGTAAATATAATTTCAGCTCCAGCATCTATTAAGGCATTAGGATTCTAGAACCCAAATACATCTGCTAATACCTCCTGAAATCGAATATTAACCAGGCCAACTGCAAGGCATGTGAAAACTAATTATCTCCAAAGGCTTTACAGTTTCATCTCTGAGCCCAAAAGTGCTTGAGGGAGAGCACTGATGTAGTCAAACTGATGCAAGGTTTCTTGATTAAAGACACACGAATTTAGACCTTAAAAAATGTACAGGCGCAGATGTTTCACATACTTAATGATAATTATAAGAAAGCAGGATATACATGAATTATATTCATGCATATTCAGATGAAAAATAAGTAATGGAGCATATATACATGGAGTACATAGTACAGATTCAAAAGTAAAGCAGACGAATTGCACATTTCATATTCGTATTGCTGGAGATGTGGAAGCAAACATAAAATATATTTAAAAACATCAGGAGGAACAAATATCCAAGGATTAAGTGTTGCATGTTCTTAATGTTGATAATAAGAAAATAAAATCTTACAACACATTCACAAACCTTTATTAGAAAAACAAACCTTTAGAAGCAAAAGAAACCACCTATGTATCTAACACTATTACTTTTTGTGTAAAGGAAATATAATGTAAATGAAAATCACAAATCTTCAGTCATAAGAAGCAATTTTTTTTTCCTCTTTCTCGTCTTCTTTCTATATTCTGTGAGAGGGAGAACATAAAAATGAGGCCATCTCTGTCCCAAACCTCTCCCACCCATGGGTCGGGAGAAGGGGTAGCCATCAGGGGACTTAAACAGAGAATCAAGAAGTTAGAGGCAATGGTTACAAGCCTTGATGATAAAATTCGGAATATGGATGGAGAAATGAAAGAGAATGAAACACTCAGAGAACAAATAAGATCTTTGGAGGAAGCAAATAAAGCACAAGGGCAGGAGAGAAAGGAACTAGAAAAAAGAATAAAGAAGCTGGAAAGGGAAAAGAGTCAACTAGAATCTAGAATTTCTAAACAAGAAGATAAAAACAAACAACTGAATGACGACCTAAAGGAATTAGATGCTAGTTCACTGCTCTCTTCTGAGAGAGACGAAATTGCTGCTTGGAATGTCCAGATTAAGGAAAACATTGAACAGTTCAGAAAAGAGTTCCAGGAGCTGAATATGGAAAATGATGCCATGAAAACTTCCTTTGCTGATGCACTAAAGGGGAATGTGGCAGTAAAAGAGGCTGTAAAGGTGGTGGCACTGGAAAACATACAAACAGTTGATTATAAAGAGACAGTAATCGAAAAAATGAAAGACGTTGTGATGGAAAGGGCAAACCCACTCATCAGACAGGCACTTGATAAGGAGAAGACAGTGGTAATCTCAGGCATAAGTGAATCCCAGGAGCCAACATGGCAGGGGAGACTTGAAGAAAATAAAGCTAGGGTTGTAGACCTGATAAGAAAGCTTGGAGTAGTATGTGGTCCTGAGGATATTGTAAACATACACCAACTAGGTAAATATTCGAGGGAAGGAAAGCCGAGACCAACAAAAGTAACCTTTGAGAGAGGGGAAACATGTAGGGAAATATTGTTGAGAAAAAAAAGTCTAAAAGACCTTCAAGAATGCAAAGAAGTGTTCATTAGACGATACAGAACACAGGAAGAGATGGGAAAGATCAAAAACTTGTTGCAAAAGGCAAGAAGGTTAAATGATGAAAGAAATGAAGAAGAGAAGAAAAATTTCCGTTACAGAGTACTTCCAGACAAAGGGGAGATAAAGAAGATAATGACAGAAAATCAGGGGATGGGGCCTCATTAAGATTGTTATACACAAATGCTGATGGATTAGCTGGTAAGGCAGTAGAATTAAAAGATAGGATTCACAACAGTAAGGCAGATATAGTAGCAATTACAGAGACTAAGTTGAGTGAGGACATAAACAGTGTCACAGTTTTTCCTAAGGGCTTCAGAATACTAAGGGTTGAAAGATCTGAGAGGACTGGTGGAGGGATAGCACTGCTCATAAGTGAGAGGATTCAAGTTGAAGAAATAAACTTGGCTATAGAAAGTGAGTTCAAGGAATTTCTTGTTGCTCGCATAAATACTGGGCCAGAGAGCATTATAATAACTGTTGTATACAACCCACCAAGGAACCAAAATAGGCTTGAAGTTTATGAGGAAAGTCATATAGGTACTATTGAAGTCATAAACTCAGTTGTTAACATGGCACGGGAAAAAAAGTGTAGGATTCTGATTATGGGAGACTTTAATCATAAAGAGATAGATTGGATAAATCTTGACCCACACAGTGGTGAGGACTCATTCGGGGCAAGATTCCTAGATTGCGTACGAGGGAATTTCCTACACCAACATGTAATGGAACCAACAAGGGCCAGGGGTGAGGATGAGCCATCACTACTTGATCTAGTGTTCACAGATAATGTGTTGGATATTGAAAATATTGAGTATGAACCACCAATTGGAAAGAGTGACCACTGTGTGTTGTTGATGGAGTATATCATTGAAGATATTCTTCCTGAGAGTAGAGGCACTGAGGACATGAGGAGGAACTATCCGAAAGGAGATTACATCAAAATGAATGAGCTTTTTGCAGTTATTGACTGGAGAACCTTATTTTACAACAAATCTGTACAAGAAATGTATGACATCTTTTGTGAGAAATATGGGAAGATAGTAGATTGCTGCATACCTGTCACCAAAGTAGGTGTAATTCATGCCAGAGAGAAATGGTTCGATAATGGGTGTAAAAGAGCTAAGGAGTGGAGAGACAAATGCTGGAAAAGGTATAGGAGGAGAAAAAACATAAATGCCTGGCAAACCTACAAAAGAGCAAGAAATGACTACCTAAGTAAAAGGAGAGAGGCAGAGAGAGATTATGAGAGGGACATCACCAGGAAGGCTAAAGAAAATCCCAAGCTTTTCCACAGCTTTATCAGAGGAAAACTGAAGGTAAAAGAACAGGTTTTAAGGCTAAAGAGAGCTGATGGAAGCATCACTGAGACGGATGAAGAGATCTGCAAAGAATTGAACAAGGAGTTTCAGTCAGTATTTATAGTAGAAAATACTCCACCCCCTCAGATTGCAGTGATAGAAGCTCAAGGGCCGGTATTAGAGAACATCAACCTTACAGCCACAGAGGTATGCAAAGCGCTGATGGATTTAGATGTTCATAAAGCTACAGGTCCTGATGACATATCCCCTCATGTGCTTAAAAAATGCGCAAACACAATATCAGTGGCACTAAGTATCATATTTAAGGAGTCACTGGAGTCGGGGGAGATTCCAAGATGCTGGAAACAAGCAAATGTGATACCTATCTTCAAAAAGGGAAGGAGGGATACGGCTCTGAACTATAGACCAGTTTCCTTGACCAGCATAGTTTGCAAAGTTATGGAGAAACTACTAAGGAAACATATCTCTCTTCACTTGGAATCCTTCAACTTTTTGTCAGTGAGGCAACATGGCTTCAGAGAAGGTAGATCAACAGTAACAAACTTATTAGAATTTTATGATGAGGTAAGCCAAATCTTACAGGAAAGAGAGGGCTGGGCAGATTGCATATTCCTAGACTTCCAGAAAGCGTTTGACACTGTTCCACATGGGAGACTTATTAGGAAGCTGCACTCAATGGCTAGAATAGGTGGAAATGTTTTGGAATGGATAAAAACTTACTTAGAAGGAAGGGAACAGAGGGTTAGAGTAAGACACTCAGTGTCTGAATGGAGAAGAGTTAGTAGTGGAGTTCCACAGGGTTCAGTTTTAGGGCCACTTTTGTTCCTTGTATATGTAAATGACCTACCAGAGTCTGTAAATTCATTCATGAATATGTTTGCAGATGATGCAAAGATTGTGAAGAAAGTAAAAAACGAGAACAATGGTAGAGAACTTCAGGAGGATCTAAATAATCTGCATGAGTGGTCAGAAAAGTGGCTAATGAAATTCAATACTTCAAAATGTAAGGTAATGAGAATGGGTACAAGTGCAAGAAGGCCCAAGCTTGACTACTCGGTGGCTGGAGTACAACTTCAAGATACAGAAAATGAGAGAGATCTAGGAGTAAACATACTGGCATATTTGTCTCCAGAAATACATATAAATGGCATAGTAAGGGCAGCATATGCATTCTTATCAAATGTAAGGGTAGCCTTCAGGCACATGGACAAGGAAATGTTCAGAAATATTTATGTAACCTATGTGAGGCCAAAACTCGAATATGCAACCCCCTTTTGGAATCCGCACTTGAAAAAGCACATAGCTAAGCTTGAAAAAGTTCAAAGACATGCCACGAAACTGGTGCCAGAAATACGCAATCTCAGTTATGATGAGAGGCTGAGGGAATTAGACTTACCATCACTCGAAGCTAGAAGAGTAAGGGGGGATATGGTGACAGTCTTTAAATTCCTTCATGGTTATGATAGAGTGGATAGGGATCGATATTTCGATATGGCTGGCTCTAGAACTAGAGGTCATAGTTTGAAGCTTCGTAAGAAAACTTCTTTGCAGGATGTAAGGAAATACTTTTTCAGTGTAAGAGTAGTTGATAATTGGAATTCGCTAAGCGAGGAGGTAGTTAATGCTATCTCAATCCATAGTTTTAAGGACAGGTATGATAAGTATCACTAAGTCTAAAATGGAACCGATCAGGAGACGGGAAGATACGAGCTTTGGGCTCTTTCCCGTAAACACAATTAGGTAATCACAATTAGGTAATCACAATAGCCAAAATCTCCCTTGCAAAGACTGTGGCCGACTGAAGGCACACGCTCATGAAATCATTCACTTACTCCAACACTCACCTTTTAGCTACAAAGGAATATAGAGTCCACCCCCCCCCCCGAGTTCCCTCGCCAAACTGCAAGTCATGCGCAATTCAAGTGGGGTTAAAATCTTCTGCCGTGGGGCCCATAATCTGTAGCAGATATCCCCCATTTACCCTTACTGCTTCATCTCATTGTAACCCCCTAGCCTTTACCCACTCCTCAAAGCTACAGCAATTAGCAGGCACTTGCAAATTCCTATGGGAAGAATTTTACTATGATTTGGAAATGATGAAATTTGCTCAACAGAGGAATGGAAATAATTTGAAGTTATTTTCTTCATCACGTTTCTACAACATATCCTGACGTTATCTTGGTTGATCAACAACTTGAAAATTGGAACACTGGTAACAAAACTATAGTATTTCCTTCACATTTGTACTCTCTCAATTTATTCTGGAGGAATATTCAATATTTTTTAAAGTAAATAAGCCAAAAGTCTGATGTAAATAACATTTTTATGCACAATAAAATTCTAAAAGTTTTTCCTTAGCTCTTTCCAATTTTCATCCCAAAAATAAGAAAGGGATAAATGACTGACACGTCATAGGGTTACTGCCTTCTTTGTAAACACATTGCAATCCATCTCAAGTGTTCTTGATAGAAACACGACACAAATAAAATGAGTAACACCCTCAGATATTCATCATCTATTCGATTTTTGTTAAGAACTATATGTTATAAGGATATAAGAGTTTTTCTCAAAACTTAATACTTGTCCTAGAGGTTAAATGCTCCACCAATATTTTACACCGTCTCCTCTGAGAAAAAGTGCAGTGAATTTGGTTGGTTTAACTTATAAAACTCTTGGTTTTGTTCCACGAGGGTTTAGCATTTGAAATAAGCATAGTAACTTTAAGTATTTTGCTATTTCCTAGTGGTAGCTTGCGATTCTCCAAATTTCTTCCTATTCACGTGTTATACTCAAAATTTTTTGCCCATTTCTGGTACTATGCAATATTAAAACTATAAACAACCATTTCTTGCTAACATCATTTAATGCAAATGGAACTTCCCATAATGCTAATCCACATACCATTATTTTCTCTTCTTAGATACCTGAAGACTAAAGACACATTAATCGTTCACAAAGACTTGTTGCAAATAAAAGGAATAAAATATTAAGCACACTGATGTTCACTTATTTGTTGTAGATATCTACCCGTGGGGGCTGGATGGGCCATGGTGGGCCCGTAAGTGAGTGATCTGGGAGCCAAGGTCATGTTTTCTCTGCAAAGAAGAGAAAAGCTTCAAGATGTTCTTACAGGGCTAGTAGTCTCCTTTATTATATGCGTTGGTTAGATGCCATTAATTGTGATGAAGGAGGAAAGTTAGATAGGATAACGGTGAAGAAGGGAGAGTTTATGGAGCTGCATGCACACTTTTATTCCCTAGGGGACCACCGGGCAGGAAAGGTAAATGGGAGATTGGAACGAAAGAAGAAAAACAAATTTATGAAAATAAAAATTATATATAAATAGATTTACAAAAAATTATGAAGAGATAAATATAAAAAAGAATAAGAGAAGAGAATGCTGATAACTCGGAAGGGCTAAAGTTTCTTTACAGAACCACAGATGGGCTCATGCTGGAGAGGTTGGGGGAACTGTCCTCAGCCTCTTTTGTTCTTTTCTGTGTGTCAGTAATTTATCTAGGAGCAGGGTACTGGCTAATTATGTTTTACAGGCTGTCCAAATGGTTCATGGCTGCTTTTATTATGGTACTTGCAGCTTGAGTGGCCTTTGGGTCACTGCTATGAGCTACAGGGGATCCAGTCTATCGTTGTATCTCGGAGAAGACTTCATATTCTTGGATGAAGTGGAGAAGGGGTTGCAGCATTGCTTCCTGGCAGAAGGTGCACTCTTTGATGATGCTTTCAATCATTTGCCAGATCCACATGCACCCAAGTCTCAGACAATAAATGCTGACTGCAGTGCTTCAGTGGAGGTTCTTGGGAGGGGTGCAGTGATGGAGGTTGGTGTTGGTTTTGTACCAAAACATGGAGTCGGATCTGGCGTCAGTGCACAGATTGTGTCATGCTAGCTGAAGATTGAGGAGTAATCTGGTGGTCTTGGTTTTTATTTTGGAGGGTACCAGGAGGCAGGGATACTTGAATCTCTGCCTGGAGAGAGACTTGCTTGAATGCGTGGTCGGTTTCTTCATTCCCTTTGAAGCCAAGGTGGCTGGATATCCAAGCAAAGATGACGGTTTTGCTAATGCCGATAGCCCTGTGGTGGAGATGAAGTATATCAGTGATGGTTCTCATATTATCTCGGGGGTGCATCTTCTTAATGGCCTGTTAAGCACATCTAGAGTCTGTAAGAATGAGGGTGTGGTCTCCTTCTTGCCAGGTTAAGTAATTGAGGGGACTGACAATGGCAACAAGCTTTTGGAGTGAGTAGCAGGTGTTAGACAGTCTCCAGGATTCTACTTGTTCTTCTATTATGAAGGCGATGGCTGAGACTCCAGTTTCTTGATTAAATGAGCCACCTTTGTAGATGAATATGGAATTGTGTCTGCTCCAGCTCTGGATTTTGTCCTGATATATGTTTCGGAGGACATTCAGGTTGACTGAGCTCTTGGGGTTGGCAGGAAGTTCAATCTTTATGTCCAGTGGTTGGTTGTCCCATGGAGGAGGGCATCAGTAGTCTGAGTGTGGAGTGTCCAGGCTCTTGGATAGGATAACCTCCTCGACTCCTAAGGCCTACAGCTCTGCACAGACCTTGGCTGCCCAGGTCCTTTTTGGGAGATCGGGGTGTTGGCTGAAGGCTAGTTTGAAGTTTGCGCTAGCAAAGCAAGAACGTTGTGCTATGGTCATTTAAACCACAGAAAGGGTCATTATCTGCAGAGATTTATGCTTTAGAGACAGGAGGTCGGATTCCAGCTGGAGGTTTTCAATCTTTGTCCATATGGGGGCTCCTAGCATGGTCTGCATCGTATTGTTTTGGATGACCTCGATCTTGAACTTTAAAGATCCAAAAGATGGGACAATCATAGTCCGCAATGCTCCAGGTAGTCTGCTTATAGAATGCTTTTAAGAAATTGAAGCTTGCACCATCGTCGATGCCCGACAGGTGCGAGAGTACTGAGTGGCGCATTTAGCACATGTCACGCAGGTATTGGATCTCGGGTCCAAAGGAGAGTGACCTGTGGATGTAGACACCTAGGTAAAGGTGCCTATTAACCTGGTCCAGGGGGTCATAATTTATGACCAGTCCTCCGTCTGGTTTGTGCTGTGAATAGGAAGTGCCTTTGTTTTAAGAGCATTTATTTTTAGTCCAAGGGAGATGGAGGCTTGGTATATTTTATTGAGGCAGAGCTGGTTCTTGTTGAAGGACCTAGCATCTCTTGAGATGAGGGCAAAGTCGTCTGCGTAGTTGAAGATCTTGGCCCTGTGAGGCAGTTTGATATTCACGATCTTTCCAACGAGACAGTTCAAAAGAAAGGGACTGAAAATTTCACCTTGAGGAGTCCAATTTTCATTTGGTTTGTATGTGGAGTAGTGCCCTTGCATTTTCACTCAAGTGGTGCGGTTTAGTAGAACCAGCTTTATCCAGGAGAGAAGATTCTCTTTGATCTGCCTGTCTACTAGGGCTGAGAGCATAGCAGGCACATTGGCTACTTTGAAGGTATTTTCTAGATCAAGGAACACAACGAATCCACGTCAGTTGTTTATGAATGATAGCAAGGACACTATGCATTCAGAAAAGTCTAAGCCCAGCCAGTATGAGAACATGTCGTCATGGATGGGTGGGCACTTCCACCAAAGATTGTTTTGCTCATATAGCTTTGGAGGGATATAGGGCATTGGTTTTTTTGATCATTGGGTTTGGGGATGGGCTCGAAATCAGCCCATGAAGCTGATCTGACTCTTTGAGTGTACGTGCAGTTTATAAGCAAGAGAAGAGCTAGTTCCCCTTGGGGTTTGAGATTCTGTACAGGGGTTGTTTTCTTCGAGCTCTTACTCACTTTCTACAGTTCGGTTAGGGTGAAGGAGGGGTCGACGTGGTCTTCAGAATCGATGGCTACTTCAATTTTTCCCTTTTTTCAGTGGTGAGATGCTGTAGGGTTCTTCTTGTTGTAACGGGGAGTTGCATGAAGTTGGTACTCTCAGCGAATTTGAGGGAGAGTCCTTCTGCTACCTGCTAGGGTCTCTTGGTGCTCTTCCCTTGGTAAAGTTGTTTATTTTTCCCCACGCTAGGCCCACAGAGGTGGGGCATCCAGAGTAGAGCACCATTCAAACTATTTTTTCCTATCGATTTTTTTTTTATTCTTTATGGACATACACTCTGATGCTAAAATAAAGACTTGGTTAAACTCCTCTGGAAACAGGGTACGACCTCCAAGTCTCTGAAGTTTATGTAAAACTAAGCTTTAATATTTCCCGAGAAGATTCATCGTTAGTTACTCATATCTCGGACATAGTTGCAAAATGAATCAGGAAACAGAATACGAATTCATACTCTGAATTGTATTTCGTAAATAAACATCTAAAGTTCTCTAGTGTGATTCCTTCTTTACCAATTCATCTCTCAGAAACGTTTGAACAATACTAATGGACCAATTCCCTTTAGTGAATATACAACCTCCATCTTAAAACAAAATTACTTGATATGCCTGAATTGAATATGCAGAACTTTCAATAATACTAACAATAATAATAATAATAATAATAATAATAATAATAATAATAATAATAATAATAATAATAATAATAATAATAATAATAATAATAATAATAATAATAATAATAATAATAATAATTGTTCCGGTTTTACGCCACTGACTCCCTTTTCTACCAGGGCTAGGGCGGTTGCCTTCTTGCGAAGGACTTGTTTTGGCAGATGTAATCCTTACCCTGAGTGCATGCCCTTGCTAACCTCTGACCATGACGGGGTGCAAACCCTCGACCTGACGCCTCAGAGTCGCGGACGCTACCGCTTGAGACACGGCGACTACAATAGTGATAAAAATAATAATGATAATAATTAAAATAATAATAATAATATAATAATAATAATAATAATAATAATAATAATAATAATAATAATAATAATAATAATATAATAATAATAATAATAATAATAATAATAATAATAATAATAATAATAATAATATATAAATCATCTTGTGTGGAAAATTCACCATCAAATCACTGCGAGAAAATTCACCGCCATCAGTTGACTGTGAGAAAAATTCACCTTGTATAGAAAATTCACCTCAAGGAAGATTCACCTCATGGAAGGTTCACCGAAAATAATAATAATAATAATAATAATAATAATAATAATAATAATAATAATAATAATAATAATAATAATAATAATAATAACAATAATATTCTATAGTTAACCATAGTCTTGATATCTGTAGTTGCTATGAATATGATCCAGTACAGTATAATAAGCTAGATATATAAATATGAAAGTATAAAACATTTAAGTTCTAAGAAAAAAGTTCACATAAAATAAGTATTTTGGAACCCCCCTCCCCCCAAAAATGCAGAAATGATGTAAAAGAAGAAAGTGTTACTGACCCAGCTCTGCGACCTAGTATTTTAACTACTTGCACTATCCTATATAATAAAAAAAAAATGTAGGAAGCAGAGACAGGTGAAAGTTCAAACATATAACCTTAATGGCTAGAAGGTTACAAGAAAATTTCATTACTCTTTTAAAATAACAAAGGAAGTTATGGCATACCACTGTGGTAGATTTTCAGTGTCAATTATTAAGAACTTGGGGACATCGCTGGCGCAGTGGTGAGAGAGATTTACTTAGGAAGTGACAAAGACACGCTTAAGCTCACCGTGGGGCATTAGGAAGTGCATCCAGGATTACTTCCCCATCTCCAATCGGTCTGTGTCCACCCCTATCCCAGTAGGGATTAAGAGTGATACATAAAATGGCAGACAACAACAACGTTGCAAAGACTCTCTAATACTACTCGACTGCGTACATGAGAATGTTCTACACCAACGTGTACTGGGACCAACGAGGGCCATGGGTGGGGATGAGCCAACGCTACTTAATCCAGTATTCACAGACAATGTGTTGGATAAAGAGTGTAAAAAAAAAATAAGGAGTGGGTAGACAAATGCTGGAAAAGGAAAAGGAGAAAAAATCATAAATGCCTGGCAGACTTATAAAAGAAAAATCAATGATTACCTAAGTAAAAGAAGATAGGCAAAAAGAGAAATTACGAAAGAAATATCACAAAGGAGGTTAAAAATAAATCCCAAACTTTTCCACAGCTTTATCAGAGGAAAACAGAAGGTCAAAGAACAAGTTTTAAAGCTAAAGGGAGCAAATGGAAGCATCTTTGAGAGGGATGAAGAGATCTGCGAAGAACTAAACAAGGAGTTTCAGGCTTTATTTATAGCATAAAATACCCCACCCCCTTAGACTGCAGAGTTAGGAGCTCATGGGCTGGTAATAAGAGATCATCATCTTTTCAGCCAAAGAGGAATGCAAAGCACTGATGAAGTTACATACCCATAGTGTTACAGGTCTTGATGATATATCCCCTTATGTAGGCTACTTAAGAAATGTGCTAATTCAATATCATCGGCACTATGTATCGTATATGAAAAGTCGCTGAAATCAGGGGAGAAGCCAATATGAGGGAAACTAGAGAACATAGTACCTATCTTTTAAACCCCAAAGTATGGAAATCCTGACACAGCTTCGATAGCGGCATATAAACGAACTAAAATATAAGTCCTCTGATAATAAAAATATAACCAACATCACATGTATAAAAATGCATGCTAATATCCATAAGGGGGCTTGAGAACTGTTGATATGTGAATCACTTTAGAATAAAAATTCTTCATACAGAATAATAAATCTTCTAATATAAATTCTACAGAGTGTTTTACTACAATGAGCTCATTATTCATTACACACGTAGAAGAGAGTATTGTTAGAGACATAGCTTTATCTGTACCTATCTACCCGAAAAACCCCGATATCAGTTACAAACAGCAAACATCCACAGGTTCGTACTCAAGCTCAAATCTCTTCTTAGTTCACATATCTCTAACAAGCGCTCTTTGACTAAGTGATCAGTTTGACTTGAGAGTGTCCTGTTGGACTTAACAGGAATAACTTTTTAATTACTTGTTAACTTATATTCACCATAAAGGATCATGATAGCAATTATATTTCATAAATCTCAACTACGACCAACTAGGGTTCCCTCTCGTGAGGGGGGAAAACAGGTGGAAACTATTACATATGACAATTCTTTGCTCGCACAGTCGAGGCAATACGCGTTATCCTGTGGTGGTGACAGGTTAATGGCTGTAACCTTAGGTGCCTCAGACTCTCTCTCTCTCTCTCTCTCTCTCTCTCTCTCTCTCTCTCTCTCTCTCTCTCTCTCTCTCTCTCTCTCTCTCTTCTGCAGCTAGCCTAAATAATGGACTACATATTATACATACGAATATACATATTATATACATATATGATAATGTGGTGAAAGATTTGTGTACAAGTATTGGATGCGAATGATTCTTTAGGGATGTGATCTCACTGTTTGGCTTGGTTGTTGGAGATACTCTTGAAAGTACTGACAAGAGAAGTAAGTGCAGAAATGATTTCAATGATGACAGATGCTATACTTGGAAATTGGAAGAAAGTGTCAAGTGGTTTGCCTGGGTTGACAACGTATTTTAGTGTAAAAGGTGCAGGGATATGCTATCTGATATGGGGAGATCTGCATTTGAGCAACATGAAAGGATAACGAAGCACAGAAAAACTGAGCAGTCACTTACTGCCACATTTAATAATAGCACAAAGAATTTCGTGATCGAGGAACGTTATACTTTGAAGATTTGTGAAAATCTCTTTCTATATATATATATATATATATATATATATATATATATATATATAATATATATATATATATATATATATATATATATATATATATATATCTGTGTAATTACCTAATTGTGCTTACGGGAAAGAACCCAAAGCTCGTATCTTCTAGTCTCCTGATCGGTTCCATTTTGTACTTAGCGATACTTATCATACTTATCCTTAAAACTATAGATTGAGTTAGCATTAACTACCTTCTCGCTTATCGAATTCCAATTATCAACTACTCTTACACTAAAAAGTACTTCCTTACATCTTGCAAAGAAGTTTTATTACAAAGCTTCAAACTATAACCTCTAGTTCTAAAGCCAGCCATATCAAAATATCGATCCCTATCCGCTCTGTCATATACATAAAGGAATTTAAAAACTGTCACCATATCCCCCCTCAATCTTGTAGATTCGAGTGATGGTAAGCCTAATTCCCTCAGCCTCTCATCATAAATGAAATTCGTATTTCTGGCACCAGCCTCGTGGCATGTCTGAGCTTTTTCAAGCTTAGTTACGTGCTTTCTCAAGTGCGGATTCTAAAATGGGGCTGCATATTCAAGTTTTGGCCTCACAAAGGTTACATAAATATTTCTGAACATTTCCTTGTCCATGTGCCTGAAGGTTACCTTTACATTTGATAAAAAAGCATATGCTGCCCTTACTATGCCATTTATATGTATTTCTGGAGACAAATCTTCCAGTATATTTACTCCTAGATCTCTCTCATCTTTTGTCTCTTGCAGTTGTACTCCTGCCACTGAGTAGTCAAGTTTAGGCCTTCTCGCACTTGAACCCATTCTCATTACCTTACATTTTGAAGTATTGAATTTCATTGGCCACTTTTCTGACCACTCATGCAAACTATTTATCTCTTCCTGAAGTTCTTTACTATTGTTCTCGTTTCTTACTTTCTTCACAATCTTTGCATCATCTGCAAACATACTCATGAATGAATTTACAGACTCTGGTACGTTATTTACATATATAAGGAACAAAAGTGGCCCTAAACCTGAATACTGTGGAACTCCACTACTAACTCTTCTCCATTCTGACACTGAGTGTCATACTCTAACCCTCTGTTCCCTTCCTTCTAAGTAAGTTTTTATCCATTCCAAGACATTTCCACCTATTCTAGCCATTGCTTGCAGATTCATAATAAGTCTCCCTTGTGGAACAATGTCAAATGCTTTCTGGAAGTCTAGGAATATGCAATCTGCCCAGCCCTCTCTTTCCTGTGAGATTCAGTTTACCTCATCATAAAATTCTAATAAGTTTGTTACTGTTGATCTACCTTCTCTGAAGCCATGTTGTCTCACTGACAAAAAGTTAATGGATTCCAAGTGAAGAGAGATATGTTTCCTTAGTATTTTCTCCATAACTTTGCAAACTATGCTGGTCAAGGAAACTGGTCTATAGTTCAGAGCCCTATCCCTCCTTCCCTTTATGAAGATAGGTATCACATTTGCTTGTTTCAAGCATGTTGGAATCTCCCCTGACTCCAGTGACTTTTTAAATATGATACTTAGTGCCACTCATATTGAGTTTGCACATTTTTTAAGTACATGAGGGGATATATCATCAGGACCTGTAGCTTTATGGATATCTAACTCTATCAGCACTTTTCATACCTCTGTGGCTGATAGGTTGATGTTCTCTAATACCGGCCCATGAGCTTCTACCTCTGCAATCTGAGGGGATGGGTTTTTTTCAACTGTAAATACTGACTGAAACTCCTTGTTCAGTTCTTTGCAGATCTCTTCATCTGCCTCAGTGATGCTTCCATCCGCTCTCTTAAGCCTTAAAACATGCTCTTTTACCTTCAGTTTTCCTCTGATAAAGCTGTGGAAAAGATTGGAATTTTCTTTAGCTTTCCTGGTGATATCCCTTTCATAGCCTCTCTCTGCCTCTCTTCTTTTATTCAGGTAATTATTTCTTGCTGTTTTGTAGGTTTGCCAGGCTCTTATGTTTTTTCTCCTCCTATACCTTTTCCAGCAGTTGTCTCTCCACTCCTTAGCTCTTTTGCACTCATTATCGAACCATTTCTCTCTGGCATGAATGACACCTACTTTGGTGACAGATATGCAGCAATCTACTATCTTCCCATATTTCTCACAAAAGATGTTGTACGTTTCTTGTACAGATTTGTAGTAAAATAAGGTTCTCCAGTCAATAAATGATAAAAGCTCATTCATTTTGATGTAGTCTCCTTTCGGATAGTTCCTCCTCATGTCCTCAGTGCCTCTATTCTCAGGCAGAATATCTTCAATGATATACTCCATCAACAACACACAGTGGTCACTCTTTCCAATTGGTGGTTCATACTCAATATTTTCAATTTCCAACACATTATCTGTGAATACTAGATCAAGTAGTGATGGCTCGTCCCCATCCCTGGCCCTCGTTGGTTCCATTACATGTTGGTGTAGGAAATTCCCTTGTACATAATCTAGGAATCTTGCCCCAAATGAGTCCTCACCACTGTGTGGGTCAAGATTTATCTAATCTATCTCACTATGATTAAAATCTCCCATAATCAGAATCCTACATTTTCTCTCCCATGCCATGTTAACAACTGAGTTTATGACTTCAATAGTACCTATATGACTTTCCTCATAAACTTCTAGCCTATGTTGGTTCCTTGGTGTGCTATATACAACAGATATTATAATGTTCTCTGACTCATTATTTATGATCTTTTACATCTCCTCATGTTTTCTGTATCATCTAATGAACACTTCTTTTAATTCTTGAAGGTCTTTTAGACTTTTTTCCTCATCAATAATTCTCTACATATTTTCCCTCTCTCAAAGGTTACTTTTGTTGGTCTCTGCCTTCCCTCCCTCGAATATTTGCCTAGTTGGTGAATGTTTACAATATCCTCAGGACCACAAACTACTCCAAGCTTTCTTATCAGGTCTACAACCCTAGCTATATTTTCTTCAAGTCTCCCCTGCCATGTTGGCTCCTGGGATTTGCTTATGCCTGAGATTACCACTGTCTTCCCTTTATCAAGTGCCTGTTTAATCAGTGGATTTGCCCTTTACATCACAACGGCTTTCATTTTTTTCAATTACTGTCTCTTTATAATCAACTGTTTGTATGTTTTCCAGTGCTGCCACCTTCACAGCCTCCTTTACTGCCACATTCCCCTTTAGTGCATAAGCAAAGAAATTTTCATGGCCACATTCAGCTCCTGAAACTTTTCTAAACAGTTCAATGTTTTCCTTGATCTGGACATTCTAAGCTGCAATCTCGTCTCTCTCAGAAGAGACCAGTGAACTAACATCTAATTCATTTAGGTTGTCATTCAGCTGTTTGTTGTTATCTTCTTGTTTAGAAATTCTGGTTTCTAGTTCACTCTTTTCCCCTTCCATCTTCTTTATTTGTTTTTGTAGTTCTTTTCTCTTCTACCCTTGTGCTTTATTTGTTTCCTCCAAATATCTTATTTCCTCTCTGAGTGTTTCATTCTCTTTCATTTCTCTATCCATATTCCTAATATTATCATCAAGGCTTATAACCGTTGCCTCTAAATCCTTGATTTTCTGTTTTAATCTCCTAATAGCTACTCCTCCTCCTCCTACTGCTACATCCCATGGAGATCCTCTATCAACCCTCCCAGACCTATGGGTGGGGGGGGGGGTTTGGGACTGAGATGGTCTCATTTTCAAGTTTTTCCTTTCACAGAATATAAAAAGAAATTTGACTTTGGTAATTTGTAGTGTGTGTCAGTGCATGTGTCTTGAATATATTTCAAGACAGTTTTTTTCTACGTACATATTTAAGTGTTGTTTGTATAACAGTTTCGTGTTTATTGTAGCTTGTGTGTATGTCAGCATATTTACAGACACAGTATGTATACCTATTCATTTACATCAAGTATGCACTTAGATTCGTATGTTTAATATGTAGTTCATTATTCAGGCTAGCTATAGAAGAGAAGGAGAAAGCTGAGGCACCTAAGATTTTAGCCATTAACCATGGGAAAAGGCTTATTACCTCAGCTGTGAGAACAAAGAACCGTGATATGCAACCGTGTTTCCACCCGTTTTCCCGCCTAATGAGAGGGAACCTTAGTTAGCCCCCTAGTACCAGGAACCCCTACAGACAAATGAGCTTTGTGAGACTTTCTTCACAAATTACTGTTAGGTTTTCTCATGGGTTGTTACGAGCCACTCATGTTTATGACGTGTGTCTGAAATGGGTGAAGTCGGTTGTAGTTCAGATATACGAAATGCAGTTGTTGCGTGATCCTTGATGGTGCATATAAGTTAAATAAAAAGTATTAAAATTGTTGTTCCTGTGAAGTCCAACAGAACACTCTAATGTCATATGGGTCACTCGTGTTGAAGAACGCTCATTGGAAATATGTGAGCTAAGAAGACATTCAAGATTGATTAGGCATCCCTTGAATGCTTGCTGTTTGTTATTGACATTGCAGTTTTACAGATAGATAAGTACAAATAATCCTATGTTTCTAACAATACTCTTTTCTAAGTGTGTGATGAACATATGAGCTCATTTTAGTAGAACACTAAATTCTGTGCGAAGAATTTTTATTCTAAAGTGAGGAGAGCTTATTTATTAATTCACATATCAACAGTTCACAAGACACCTTATAAATATTTGGATGTTTGTTTATGCATGTGGTATTACTTATATTTTTATTGGTAGAGGGCTTTTTGAGATTGTTTGCATACCTCTTCTGAAACAGTGCCCCGATTTTCAAACTTAGGGGGTAATGAGATTGAAGATGATAACATATAGGAGATTCCCCAAAGCTCTTGATACTTCGAACCGGATAAGAATTGATGTTGTAATGGTCAAGATAGTGTAAATTTTAGATAAGCCTCCGACTTGAAGATAAATAATATTGCTTAAGAAAAGATTTATTGTAAAATTCTAAAGCTGAAACTTTCCGTCTTTTAGCTGACATCCCTTGCATGTATTTTCATAAAGATTGCGATTATGACTTTGAAATTTAAGTGGCTGTTGAAATATAAAAGAGTATCTTTTTCCCGACTGAACAAAATATTTGTCGTTTTGTGGAAACAAAATATACTTCCCTGTAAACGTTCACTAAGTAAATTAGAAGATAGTTGCCAAATGCTGCTAAGTGAACAGTGTTAATTAGTTTGGATTTGTGTTTACATATCACCCGTCTGACGATGCCTGTAACATCGTAATGATTTGTTTGTTTATATAAATGAACAGAGGGTAGTGACCCACCTGCTGCTAGGTGCACAGTGTCAGTTATTGGGGGAATAGTTTGTTTTACATTACAATTTTCA
>JAXCGZ010009664.1:0-2500 GCA_037179515.1 Halocaridina rubra
AAGATTTGAAAAATATAAGAAAAATATTTATTATTATTTAGCAAAACTCAGAAAATGAAAATAACTTATTCCAGAAGTTATTACATAAGGACAAAGTTACTGATCATTTCTATTTCAAGGAAAACTAAACACTAATGATTCTGGCACTGTAGCACATCTTTGTAGCACGATTTACTTTGAGCACAATTCAGACTACGGTAGGCATTATAAAAAGCATAATAACCTATGGAGAAGGCCATATGCAATCTATAATTCATAAACACGTACATTATTCATGCTTGCTCGTGGTTTAAAGCCTGCATAATTCATATCGCATAAGCATTATTAAAAAAAAAAAAAAAAAAAAAACCTTGACATTATTTAAAAAAAACTGATTAGCATTGCAGACCTCACGGTCACCATCCGGACATTTGCAGACGTTGCCTCAATATTGATTTTGAAATAAAATCTTATTTCAGAAATTTATGAATTTCTAGGCGTATTCATCGTTTCATGTATTGTAGTTGCCGTGGCTCAAGCGGTAGCGTCCGCGACTCTGAGGTGTCAGGTCGAGGGTTCGCGCCCCGTCACGGTCTGAAGATAGCAAGGGCATGCACTCAGGGTAACGATTACATCTGTCAAAATAAGTCCTTCGCAAGAAGGCAACCGTCCTAGCCCTTGGTAGAAAAAGGAGTCCGTGACGTAAAACCGAAACATTCATCGTTTCATGTATCATAAAGTAGTCCCCATGAATGGGGGTGACCACAGACAGGATGGAACTTTGGAACTAAGACTAAATGCTCTTCTTAACGTCCCACGGTGAACTTAAATTCGCATCAGTCGCCTCGCGACTCCCACGCTTAATCGAAGACCATTTCTACTGTTATTTTTCAAAAATTAAAGTCAATCTAAAAAACAATGAAACAACTCAAATGATTTTGTTTTAAAAATATAGAAACTAATTTGACTTTGTTCCATGTCTTTGCAGGTGTTTATCGTACAGAGAAAAAAATAATATCGTCCTGTAGAAAATCAATATATTCAGTATTTAAAATGCATATACCGTACTTACTGTAAAAAATGCCATCACAGATTCTTCTTCGGGCAAACTTACCTGTGAAAGAAAAATATAAAACTTAAGTTAACAATAAAATCTACCTGTGGAATCAAGGAAAAATTAGGATAAAAATAAGACGTAATTCGAGTAAGAAGTAAAAGTTAACATACAAATAAAAGTAAATTGTGAAAAAGTAAAGAAAAAACAAAATCTGAAAGAAATATTGCTTACCAAAAAAGAAAAAGAAAAAATCTGTTAAAAAGTGTAAAACTTTAAAAATATTCTCATTATATATATATATATATATATATATATATATATATATATATATATATATATATATATATATATATATATATATATATATATATAAATATGTATATATATATATATATATATATATATATATATATATATATATATATATATATATATATATATATATATATATATATATATATATATATATATATGTATATGGTAGGAAAAGCCCATTAAATAAAACAACCATTTTAGACTGTATGTTAACAGTTCAGTGTTATTAATATATAATATATATATATATATATATATATATATATATATATATATATATATATATATATATATATATATATATATATATATATATATATATATATATATATATATATGAGAGAGAGTAATATATATATATATATATATATATATATATATATATATATATATATATATATATATATATATATATATATATATATATATATATATATATATATATACATACACACACACACACACACACACACAGATTTCTCGTGTTACTATAAGCACCAAAAGATAAACTATTAATGACATATATCTAAATATTATCTATTGTCTGCTAACTTGGGAGAGAGAGTCTTTTATATGAATGAGAAATCAACCACAGCTCTCAGGTAGTCAAAAGAATGTTGCAACATTCCAGGTACAGTATGCCCAAAATATCATACTCTGAATTCATGCTCTGTGACTAAATTAGATGGCTATTACGGTAATTATGAAATTGATAATAATGCTCAGGTAACTACGCTTTGCCCTCAATTTACTGTACTTGCCTTGATACGTGCAATTGCACACATGCGCACACAATAAATAAAATCAACATCGGGATCCTAATGTAATATATCCTAAGTTCGTCTTAAGTCCATTACATATGTTTTCCTCCTTCTGTATCATGACGGGTGACCTCTTTATAACTTCAGTCTATGTGTTCTTAACAACTAATGGTTTACATTAGTTTTGGAGGCTCGATGTTCCATTGTCAAAAAAAAAATTCTATAAAAAATAAGTATATAGTAATATAAGAGTAGATTATATGTAAAGAATTCAAGGTATGCATATGCAACCATTTTAAATTGGCCAATCTTGAGAGATTTTCAGATATCTTGCAAAAATGATAGGTATAGAGTAGAGGCGGATCAGAGTCAAATGTAGGTCTTTGCA
>JAXCGZ010009664.1:7500-10000 GCA_037179515.1 Halocaridina rubra
TGAATCATTAGTAAAGAATAAGATATTTACTGATTTAGTCATAAAGAACTATAAAGATATATATTACTGGAAATGTGTGTGTGTGTGCGTGTGTGTGTGTGTGTGTGTGTGTGTGTGTGTGTGTGTGTGTGTGTGTGTGTGTGTGTGTGTGTGTATGTGTGTGTGTGTGTGTGTGTGTGTAAAACATTGTGTTATGGAATGAAGCATAGCAATATACAATATTTGAAAATCTGTTGACTATTACTATATATTAAGTCTAACAGTTCTGTTTTCATTTCAGCAGTAACTGAGAATTCTAATGCATTATACCTGAAACTGAATAATCATATGAGAGAGAAAGAGAAAGAGAGAGAGAGAGAGAGAGAGAGAGAGAGAGAGAGAGAGAGAGAGAGAGAGAGAGAAGAGAGAGAGAGAGAGAGAGAGAGAGAGGAGAGAGAGAGAGAGAGAGAGAGAGAGAGAGAGAGATTAAGTAGAAAATGATTAGGTGAAAGAGGCTCGTGACTGTGACATTGCACCATGAAATTGCGCATTGGTTACGCATAATAGCACAAAAAGGGGTGACAGAATTCACACGATTGCAAAAAAGTAACAATGTGTTGCGCTGTTCCTGGTGTAATATCTTCTCAACCACGAATGCTCTCGAATATCACGAACGTGGTATGTTGTGTCATTGGCGAAAATGTCTTTTTTAATTTCTCTATCTTTTTTTTTTTTTTTTTTACCACACGAAGGAACATATACACACATTTTTTGTATCATTCTTGCTATTTTGTGTGTGCTTGATAATACAGGTAATCACTGTATGATAATATGCTCAAACGATGAGCGCTTTCCAATAAAAGTTAATAATATTTTTTCTGAATAACAATAATAATAATAATAATAATAATAATAATAATAATAATAATAATAATAATAATAATAATATATAATGATAATAATAATAATAATAATAGTAATAATAATAATAATAATAACAATAATAATAATAATAATAATAATAATAATAATAATAATAATAATACTGATTATAATAATAATAATAATAATAATATTATTACTACTACTACTACTACTACTACTACTACTACTACTACTACTACTACTACTATACTACTACTACTACTACTACTACTACTACTACTAATAATAATAATAATAATAATAATATTGATAATAATATTCATAATAATAATAATAATAATAATAATAATTTTATCATCATCATCATCATCATTATCATCATCATCATCTATATTTTCACAGTAAGTACTAAATTAACATACACCACCACTGACATTTGAGTAAAATTATTCCTCACAATGCCAATCCGTTTTTGAAAAAGAATCATTACAACATCCTATAAATTTCAACTTAGCTAAAGACCCTGACATTTACTTTCAGCCTTCAGTTGACATTTTTCACACCACACGCCATCTAAGCATACTTTACCTTCCATACCCTGGAAGTCTGGCCTAACCTGGAACCCTGGACAACCCGTCTGAACTTCCTTCTTTTAGAACCCACTAGATCTTCCTGTTGGTCTTATAATTTGTCTTTATAACCTGCTCCTTAGGTTTTCCATTGATAAACTTACTCTTTTTACTACTGGTCCCAGACCTTTGCTTTCACTAGTAGGTTTGTCAATAACGGCTTGATAGACCTCCTATTAGTCTCACCTTTTGTCTTCCACAACTACTGGTCTCCACCATTTTACCCAACCGATCTTAGCTCATATTGATCTTCCAGTCTTTATTTTTACCACTTTCTCAAGAGTCTACCAGTGATAGACGTCCCCTGAACTTTTGCTAGGCACGCAATTTGACTACAGCACCTTTTCCCTAAGGCTACCAATGATAAACATGTCCTTAGCTTAGAATCTCCATCCCTTTTCTCCATAGATCTATGATTGATGAATACATCTGAACCTTCTTATAGACTTCAACCTTTATATATACTACCCACTCGATAGGCTTACCAAAGATGGTTATACCCTTGGCTCTACCCTCTTGTCTTCATCGTATGCGTACTTGGCCTATTCTCACTGGCATCTTCCTCCCCCTGACTCAGAAACTCACTTCGTGAGTGAGCTGACCCTCACATATAGTCTAGCATTTCAGCCAACAGACCCTAAGATTTAAGCAAAGACAGCTCTAATTGGGAAAAATCCTATTCGCAGCTAATTGGCACGTCTGGGTTTGTAAAACGTAAGCAGATATGCATCTCAATGTATACGAGTACAAACCAGAGAACACTCGTTGGCGTAAATTACGTTAGAGCCATGTTTTACATTCAGTGGTACCAATTGGTGTGTGTGTGTGTGTGTGTTTGTGTGTGTGTGTGTGTGTGTGTGTGTGTGTGTGTGTGTGTGTGTGTGTGTGTGTGTGTGTGTGTGTGTGAGAGAGAGAGAGAGAGAGAGAGGGGGGGAGAGAGAGAGAGAGAGAGAGAGAGAGAGAGAGAGAGAGAGAGAGAGAGAGAGAGAGAGAGAGAGAGAGAGAGA
>JAXCGZ010009664.1:20000-50000 GCA_037179515.1 Halocaridina rubra
CTTTCTCTCTCTCTCTCTCTCTCTCTCTCTCTCTCTCTCTCTCTCTCTCTCTCTCTCTCTCTCTCTCTCTCTCTCTCTCTCTCTCTCTCTCTCTCCCTGGTCATCTTTCACCTTGTCTTTCTCCATTTCTTTATCTCGTTTACCAAATCCTCATTTTCAAATCCGCCATGTAAAACAGTATAAAAAATATACAGAACATGTTATTATTTACAAAGAGAAATAAGATTTAACATGAAAAAATCTAAATATTTTTAGATAATGCTTAAAGAACATTGGGTTACTCTCACTTGAATAATTCTTGAAATGATTCATCACAAAAAAGCGTAAGCAGAGAAAGTAATGCATATAGCATGAACACACACACACACACACATACATACATAAATACATGTATAATAACATCACAGCAAATCATCAAAGAGGAATGCATACTTCTCTCAAGGAGCAAGACAGCATGTTACAGATTTCAGGTTCTAATGATGCGTTTAATTTTCGATTGAAAATAACTCGGATGTCATGATATGAAATGACAATGCATGTGCTTCGAGGAAGTCTTTGTCATTACCAGGTTCAATGGAATTACAAAGTTGCTTACACGTAAAAGATGCTCTACTCGTGTTTTAGCTTTAATCGAATCCAAAGACCGTGAAAACATTTTAACTTCAACAGAGTTCATGGCGTGTTCACTGAGCTTACCAAGTTAACAGGGGATACCTACTCAGTGAAATATGCCATTATCCTCTCCTTCTCATCTAAAAGTATCTGTAGGAAAAACATTTGATACAAGCCATAGCCGAAAGTCGAATTTGGGACCTCCGAAGTTTTTATTAGGGTCTTATAAAATATCCCATGTGTACGTAAAAAAAAAAAAAATAGATATATGTTTATAAATACCAAATAGGTTGTGCTGCGGTGTTATTAGAGCAGAGGAAAGACGAGAAATCGGTGTCAGATATTTAGAATAAGAATGACAAATTCTTTCTCCGAAACGTAGATTGATTACGTCATTCGTTCATTTTTCTGTACTGACGAAAGGAAGTTTCATTGTTGCATGACGTCATCCGGGGTTGTTCAGGTTCTATCTGCAAGGCATCCTTTCAGTCACATGACTACTTCCTTCTGATATTTTACATAGTGACTGGAATTCATTTTCTTCTTAATTACTTAGGCGTAATTGCTATAACGCGAGAAAGATGGTTTTGGATGGTTCAATCAATAGGACAATGTGAAAGCTTATTTACTCGTTTTATTTCTGTAGTATTTCTGTCTGCCAGGCATTCAGACAAATGGTTCAGTCACTAGGACGATGTGCAAGCTTATTTACGCTTTTTATTTTTGTTATATTTATTTATACAAGGATTTCCGACAAATGGCTCAACCACTAAGACGAGTAAATATTACTCATTTCATTTTTGTAAATGGCTCAATCACTGGGACACAATCTTCACTAGAATGTACAAATAAAAGCTGAGTATTCGAATATGGAATAATGAAAATAATATACGGGAAATGCAAAAAAAAAAAAAAAAAAAAACATAATGGTAATAAAGTAATAATCCGTAATTACTCAAATCTAATACATGTTACAGAAATGATTATAGAGTAAATTAGAGACTATATTGCTTTTCTTGTACCTATTCAATCAACGTAGGCGTCGTATCTGGGTAAGCTGGAAAGGAATGGAATGAATCACAGGATGTCCTTCTTTGGGGAAAAGATTAAACGAAACATTTCCTGTTTGGTGGTAAACAACATACAGCCCTCTGTTAAGCATTATCGAAACCCAAACAGTCGTGTTTTCTTTTTAAGGTTTCTCTCTTTCTTTCTTTCTTCCTTCCTATCTCTCTCCCTTGCTTTCATTCTTTCTTTTGCTCTTTCTTTCTTTTTCGTTTATTTATTTACTAATTCATTTATTTGTCAATTTAATTATATTTTTATTTATTTGTCTAGAGAGAGAGAGAGAGAGAGAGAGAGAGAGAGAGAGAGAGAGAGGAGAGAGAGAGAGAGAGAGAGAGAGAGAGAGAGAGAGAGAGAGAGAGAGAAAGAGAGAATGAATTACTAAAAATCATGAAAAACTTGAAGCCTTTACACTGAGGATGGAAGGAGTATTGGAAACCAGTAATGGCGGGATAAAAAAAGAAAAAAAATGTTCTTTACTCCTAATACTTTCTAAACAAACACTTGCGCTTCTTCTTTTTTATTATTATATTCTGTTTGCAAGCGTGATTTAGATATTTTTCTTTAAATATCTTTAAGTTGAAGCTCAGAGTATATTGTTACATTTATGCACTTATTTGCTTATATATATATATATATATATATATATATATATATATATATATATAATTTTTTTTTTAAACTACTGAACATTTTTCGAACTAGCTGGCTCTAGCTTCGTTTTAATATGTTTAAAATCTAAAATTAATTTTTCGAAGAGGTATGTAAGAAGATTATATATATATATATATATATATATATATATATATATATATATATATATATATATATATATATATATATATATATATATATATCTTTTTTTTTAGAATATAACAGTAATAATCATAGTATTATAAATAAATACTGAAATATAATTGTAATCCCGTTACAGGTTTTACAGACATATTTAGCTACAAGTAATCCAACTACAATAAATTTCTATTATATTTTCCTAATGTAATTGCTAGTCACACAACCTTGACTTCCTCCCACTATTATTTGGTCAAACACAGGAATTATAAATCGCTTTGATAGGATAATTACAACTGCTAAAATCATGATGTAATTAGAGGGTTCAAACAACTGTTTACTGTTTACATGCATACTTAATCACGATTTCTACATCAAACATTCTTCCTATTTTTTGTCTTGTTGTTTTTAATGGTAGAAAACTAAATGAATAAATACATACAATAAACGTATAAATCAAATACTACTTCTAAGACTACTACTACCACCAGCACTACTACTGCTACTACTACTACTACTACTACTACTACTACTACTACTACTACTACTACTACTACTACTACTACTACTATTACTACTACTACTACCAATAATAATAATAATAATAATAATAATAATAATAATAATAATAATAATAATAATAATAATAATAATAATAATAATAATAATAATAATAATAATAATAGTAGTGATTATTTCTTATTTCTGGATATAATTCGATAATGATATATCCAAAGATCTCCAGGTATGTATTTTTTTTTTTTTTTTTTAGCTTATTTCTCTGTTCCTAGGATTAAGGCCCGATTTCTTAAAGTGTAAACCTGGGATACTATATTGTTAGTTAGCCAGACACACACCAAGGGATTTCATAAACGCATCTGACGCCATACACAGAA
This sequence comes from Halocaridina rubra, assembly GCA_037179515.1. Lineage (NCBI taxonomy): Eukaryota > Metazoa > Arthropoda > Malacostraca > Decapoda > Atyidae > Halocaridina > Halocaridina rubra. The sequence continues at coordinate 23,366 of JAXCGZ010009664.1, forward strand.
CCGCGATAAATGCGTTTATGAAATCCATTTGTATGTCTAACTAACTAATAACATGGTATCCTGGGTTTACACTGTATAAGAAATCGGGCCTAAGAGTGGTAATTAAGCAGCAGGACTTTTAGATGTACTCCATGGGGGAACGGTCAATTTGTGGTTGAAACGAAGCCAATGAACCAATCAACCAATTACTGTATTATTAATCTAAAATGGCCCCCCCAGTTTGTTAATATTTCACACCCAATTAGCTTAAAGAGCAGAAATTGCGTTTGTATCCTGCAGAGAAGAAGAAAGAAGAAGAATAAGAGATAAATAAAGAGAGGAATTGCATTTCAGAAGGAGTAAGTATTCATATCATACCATTATTTGTTAGCATAATAAATAAAAAGTAAGGCCATATACATTTATATATAAATTAAATGATAAAGAATAACCACAAGTAGGCCTAAGAACCATAGGCATTAAATCATTGCTGATAAAACATCATCGAGATGTTCCAGAATATGTTATATAAAGTATTTGCTCGAATTTTTTTTTCAAGAAATTACATATATTTCGGTCTAAATATCTTCCAGTTATTATAGTAAAATAAAAAAGAAATGAAATATTTGCATTTTCCACACCTAATTTTCATTATTGATACCTCACAGAGAGATTTGCAGCTTATTTTTGCATAGATGTCGTCTGTGAGAAAAATATAGAGGATTTTAATTTTACCCAGTCCCATATATCGGTAAAGAAATCAATATGTAAAAGTACGTAAATGCATAAAATACAAGCCATATATTCTATAAATGAAAAAAAAAATAATTGTACGAATAAGTAAATAAGAGAATTAATATATTAATAAATTAGCTATTTGAAAAGCTTGAATATCACAATAAACGCTAATAAGAAAAAACAAAATCCTACAGATGCTAACACTTACTAAGTGATTGAACATGTCCTATAATATAAGCACATCTACTCTACTCACACAGTAATATTTTCAATACTAAATTTCGTACCATACTTATATTTAGTATTAAGAGCTTTCAATATACCTCAAACCTCCGCTTAATTACTTATTCAATACGATAGCAGTGGAGTTGGACCCTAAGTGACCATCTTGAAAATAAAGTTCTTCCATTGAATCCCTACATAAAATAGTGTACAGTGAGACTGCTGAAATGAAAAGTCAAATGAGCCATCTTAGACAGTGGAAAGCACGAGCTTTTGGATGGAAATCTGGTGCCATCTTCATAGATCTACATCTCAGATGTATGCTATGGAACATCACTGGGGTAATGACAGAGGTAAGTCTAACACACAGGATAAGTTTTGTTTAATAGATTGATAATTCCCTTCTGAGAATCCTGGACAGTCATATTAAATACCAAGAGGCAGCAATTTTTTTCCGTATTTTGAGTAAGTTCTTCCTACTCAGTTCCTGTTACTCATATATAGAGAATGCTTTTGCAGTGATCTCACACGCGGTAGAACTCCAATACTTATCTACCACATTATATATGTACAACATACCATTACCATTTCTTAGTTAAAATATTAACTCCAGCTAAATCATAAGGCTTCCTTAAAACGCTATAAAAAATATCTGGTCATGATGGGAATAATCTATCTATATATATATATATATATATATATATATATATATATATATATATATATATATATATATATATATATATATATATATATATATATATATATATATATATATATATATATATATATATATATATATATAAGTAATTTCCCCTTATTAGGGGAATGGCTGAGTCAAGGCAAAATACTCCGACTCTTTAGGAAGAAAAAAATACATAGGTGGGTATTCCCAGTCCAATCGCTCCTCCCCATTTCGTCAACTAAGACACGCAGGGAAACACGGAGGAAGTATTCTAGCCTCCCTCCCTCAGAGGGATTTTTTGTTTTTGACTGGAATAATGCCTCGAACATATTAATATATCCCTCCTAGTAAATGCACTTGACCCCTACAGTAAACTTAATATGCAACAACTGATATAATTTTCAAATAACGAAGAATTTTGTATGAAGAGATGGGAGTCTCATACGATTACTATATGTCACTGCTAATTTCTATACAAAACTGTTCCTAGAAGAAAAAACTATTCATATCACACTAATATGAAAAAAGTTTGAGTATCAGATGCTTATTTTACAAAATACTTTAATAACTTCCTGAAACTCAAAATAATTGTAATCCTGTGGTTCTTCACGGATTTTAAAATGCCATTAAATTACATAACTTTATATGAAATAGGTATTTTCAGCGTTAAAAGAAAAATCACTGTGAACGAATAGGCCACAGTTGGTCTCTCTCTCCGGTAGCTGTCGTACGAGACCTTTCCCAGCACCTAAGCTGGAATAAACTGGTTCCTGATGGCTTATTTCCTTAAAGGACACGAAGGTCAGCAAAGCAGAAACACTAAGAGGGAAACATTTGCTCATTCCCTTACTCTAGAACTGGAAACTTTACGACAGACAATATTTGAAAGATGTTTCCTTTTTCTTTCACATTAATATTGTTGATACATCCCTTTGTATATGTTTATAACTTTTCTCTCTTTTATGTCAAATCAAGATTAAACTTTCTGAAATGGTGCACACACACACACACACACACACACACACACACACACACACACACACACACACACACACACACACACACACACACACAGGGGAGACTTGAAGAAAATAAAGCTAGCGTTGTAGACCTGATAAGAAAGCTTGGAGTAGTATGTGGTCCTGAGGATATTGTAAACATATACCAACTAGATAAATATTCGAGGGAAGGAAAGCCGAGACCAACAAAAGTAACCTTTGAGAGAGGGGAAACATGTAGGGAAATATTGTTGAGAAAAAAAGTCTAAAAGACCTTCAAGAATGCAAAGAAGTGTTCATTAGACGATACAGAACACAGGAAGAGATGGGAAAGATCAAAAACTTGTTGCAAGAGGCAAGAAGGTTAAATGATGAAAGAAATGAAGAAGAGAAGAAAAATTTTCGTTACAGAATACTTCCAGACAAAGGGGAGATAAAGAAGATAATGACAGAAGATCAGGGGATGGGGCCTCATTAAGATTGTTATACACAAATGCTGATGGATTAGCTGGTAAGGCAGTAGAATTAAAAGATAGGATTCACAACAGTAAGGCAGATATAGTAGCAATTACAGAGACTAAGTTGAGTGAGGACATAAACAGTGTCACAGTTTTTCCCAAGGGCTTCAGAATACTAAGGGTTGAAAGATGTGAGAGGACTGGTGGAGGGATAGCACTGCTCATAAGTGAGAGGATTCAAGTTGAAGAAATAAACTTGGCTATAGAAAGTGAGTTCAGGGAATTTCTTGTTGCTCGCATAAATACTGGGTCAGAGAGCATTATAATAACTGTTGTATACAACCCACCAAGGAACCAAAATAGGCTTGAAATTTATGAGGAAAGTCATATAGGTACTATTGAAGTCATAAACTCAGTTGTTAACATGGCACGGGAGAAAAAATGTAGGATTTTGATTATGGGAGACTTTAATCATAAAGAGATAGATTGGATAAATCTTGACCCACACAGTGGTGAGGACTCATTTGGGGCAAGATTCCTAGATTGCGTACAAGGGAATTTCCTACACCCACATGTAATGGAACCAACAAGAGCCAGGGGTGGGGATGAGCCATCACTACTTGATCTAGTGTTCACAGATAATGTGTTGGATATTGAAAATATTGAGTATGAACCACCAATTGGAAAGAGTGACCACTGTGTGTTGTTAATGGAGTATATCATTGAAGATATTCTTCCTGAGAGTAGAGGCACTGAGGACATGAGGAGGAACTATCCGAAAGGAGATTACATCAAAATGAATGAGCTTTTTGCAGTTATTGACTGGAGAACCTTATTTTACAACAAATCTGTACAAGAAATGTATGACATCTTTTGTGAGAAATATGGGAAGATAGTAGATTGCTGCATACCTGTCACCAAAGTAGGTGTAATTCATGCCAGAGAGAAATGGTTCGATAATGGGTGTAAAAGAGCTAAGGAGTGGAGAGACAAATGCTGGAAAAGGTATAGGAGGAGAAAAAACATATATGCCTGGCAAACCTACAAAAGAGCAAGAAATGACTACCTAAGTAAAAGGAGAGAGGCAGAGAGAGATTATGAGAGGGACATCACCAGGAAGGCTAAAGAAAATCCCAATCTTTTCCACAGCTTTATCAGAGGAAAACTGAAGGTAAAAGAACAGGTTTTAAGGCTAAAGAGAGCGGATGGAAGCATCACTGAGACGGACGAAGAGATCTGCAAAGAATTGAACAAGGAGTTTCAGTCAGTATTTACAGTAGAAAATACCCCACCCCCTCAGATTGCAGTGATAGAAGCTCAAGGGCCGGTATTAGAGAACATCAACCTTACAGCCACAGAGGTATGCAAAGCGCTGATGGATTTAGATGTTCATAAAGCTACAGGTCCTGATGACATATCCCCTCATGTGCTTAAAAAATGCGCAAACACAATATCAGTGGCACTAAGTATCATATTTAAGGAGTCACTGGAGTCGGGGGAGATTCCAAGATGCTGGAAACAAGCAAATGCCCTCGGGGGGGGATAGGCCGCTAGCCGTTTCCTTGACCAGCATAGTTTGCAAAGTTATGGAGAAACTACTAAGGAAACATATCTCTCTTCACTTGGAATCCTTCAACTTTTTGTCAGTGAGGCAACATGGCTTCAGAGAAGGTAGATCAACAACAAACTTATTAGAATTTTATGATGAGGTAAGCCAAATCTTACAGGAAAGAGAGGGCTGGGCAGATTGCATATTCCTAGACTTCCAGAAAGCGTTTGACACTGTTCCACATGGGAGACTTATTAGGAAGCTGCACTCAATGGCTAGAATAGGTGGAAATGTTTTGGAATGGATAAAAACTTACTTAGAAGGAAGGGAACAGAGGGTTAGAGTAAGACACTCAGTGTCTGAATGGAGAAGAGTTAGTAGTGGAGTTCCACAGGGTTCAGTTTTAGGGCCACTTTTGTTCCTTGTATATGTAAATGACCTACCAGAGTGTGTAAATTCATTCATGAATATGTTTGGAGATGATGCAAAGATTGTGAAGAAAGTAAAAAACGAGAACAATGGTAGAGAACTTCAGGAGGATCTAAATAATCTGCATGAGTGGTCAGAAAAGTGGCTAATGAAATTCAATACCTCAAAATGTAAGGTAATGAGAATGGGTACAAGTGCAAGAAGGCCCAAGCTTGACTACTCGGTGGCTGGAGTACAACTTCAAGAGACAGAAAATGAGAGAGATCTAGGAGTAAACATACTGGCAGATTTGTCTCCAGAAATACATATAAATGGCGTAGTAAGGGCAGCATATGCATTCTTATCAAATGTAAGGGTAGCCTTCAGGCACATGGACAAGGAAATGTTCAGAAATATTTATGTAACCTATGTGAGGCCAAAACTCGAATATGCAGCCCCCTTTTGGAATCCGCACTTGAAAAAGCACATAGCTAAGCTTGAAAAAGTTCAAAGACATGCCACGAAACTGGTGCCAGAAATACGCAATCTCGGTTATGATGAGAGGCTGAGGGAATTAGACTTGCCATCACTCGAAGTTAGAAGAGTAAGGGGGGATATGGTGACAGTCTTTAAATTCCTTCATGGTTATGATAGAGTGGATAGGGATGGATATTTCGATATGGCTGGCTCTAGAACTAGAGGTCATAGTTTGAAGCTTCGTAAGAAAACTTCTTTGCAGGATGTAAGGAAATACTTTTTCAGTGTAAGAGTAGTTGATAATTGGAATTGGCTAAGCGAGGAGGTAGTTAATGCTATCTGAATCCATAGTTTTAAGGACAGGTACGATAAGTATCACTAAGTCTAAAATGGAACCGATGAGGAGACGGGAAGATACGAGCTTTGGGCTCTTTCCCGTAAACACAATTAGGTAATCACAATTAGGTAATCCCCCCCCCCCACACACACACACACACACACACACACACACACACACACACACACACACACTACCAAAGTAGGTGTAATTCATGCCAGAGAGAAATAGTTCGATAATGGGTGTAAAAGAGCTAAGGAGTGGAGAGACAAATGCTGGAAAAGGTATAGGAGGAGAAAAAACATAAATGCCTGGCAAACCTACAAAAGAGCAAGAAATGACTACCTAAGTAAAAGGAGAGAGGCAGAGAGAGACTATGTGAGGGACATCACCAGGAAGGCTAAAGAAAATCCCAAGCTTTTCCACAGCTTTATCAGAGGAAAACTGAAGGTAAAAGAACAGGTTTTAAGGCTAAAGAGAGCGGATGGAAGCATCACTGAGACGGATGAAGAGATCTGCAAAGAATTGAACAAGGAGTTTCAGTCAGTATTTACAGTAGAAAATACCCCACCCCCTCAGATTGCAGTGATAGAAGCTCAAGGGCCGGTATTAGAGAACATCAACCTTACAGCCACAGAGGTATGCAAAGCGCTGATGGATTTAGATGTTCATAAAGCTACAGGTCCTGATGACATATCCCCTCATGTGCTTAAAAAATGCGCAAACACAATATCAGTGGCACTAAGTATCATATTTAAGGAGTCACTGGAGTCGGGGGAGATTCCAAGATGCTGGAAACAAGCAAATGTGATACCTATCTTCAAAAAGGGAAGGAGGGATACGGCTCTGAACTATAGACCAGTTTCCTTGACCAGCATAGTTTGCAAAGTTATGGAGAAACTACTAAGGAAACATATCTCTCTTCACTTGGAATCCTTCAACTTTTTGTCAGTGAGGCAACATGACTTCAGAGAAGGTAGATCAACAGTAACAAACTTATTAGCATTTTATGATGAGGTAAGCCAAATCTTACAGGAAAGAGAGGGCTGGGCAGACTGCATATTCCTAGACTTCCAGAAAGTGTTTGACACTGTTCCACATGGGAGACTTATTAGGAAGCTGCAATCAATGGCTAGAATAGGTGGGAATGTTTTGGAATGGATAAAAACTTACTTAGAAGGAAGGGAACAGAGGGTTAGAGTAAGACACTCAGTGTCTGAATGGAGAAGAGTTAGTAGTGGAGTTCCACAGGGTTCAGTTTTAGGGCCACTTTTGTTCCTTGTATATGTAAATGACCTACCAGAGTGTGTAAATTCATTCATGAATATGTTTGGAGATGATGCAAAGATTGTGAAGAAAGTAAAAAACGAGAACAATGGTAGAGAACTTCAGGAGGATCTAAATAATCTGCATGAGTGGTCAGAAAAGTGGCTAATGAAATTCAATACTTCAAAATGTAAGGTAATGAGAATGGGTACAAGTGCAAGAAGGCCCAAGCTTGACTACTCGGTGGCTGGAGTACAACTTCAAGAGACAGAAAATGAGAGAGATCTAGTAGTAAACATACTGGCAGATTTGTCTCCAGAAATACATATAAATGGCATAGTAAGGGCAGCATATGCATTCTTATCAAATGTAAGGGTAGCCTTCAGGCACATGGACAAGGAAATGTTCAGAAATATTTATGTAACCTATGTGAGGCCAAAACTCGAATATGCAGCCCCCTTTTGGAATCCGCACTTGAAAAAGCACATAGCTAAGCTTGAAAAAGTTCAAAGACATGCCACGAAACTGGTGCCAGAAATACGCAATCTCAGTTATGATGAGAGGCTGAGGGAATTAGACTTACCATCACTCGAAGCTAGAAGAGTGAGGGGGGATATGGTGACAGTCTTTAAATTCCTTCATGGTTATGATAGAGTGGATAGGGATGGATATTTTGATATGGCTGGCTCTAGAACTAGAGGTCATAGTTTGAAGCTTCGTAAGAAAACTTCTTTGCAGGATGTAAGGAAATACTTTTTCAGTGTAAGAGTAGTTGATAATTGGAATTGGCTAAGCGAGGAGGTAGTTAATGCTATCTCAATCCATATGTTTAAGGACAGGTATGATAAGTATGACTAAGTATAAAATGGAACCGATGAGGAGACGGGAAGATACGAGCTTTGGGCTCTTTCCCGTAAACACAATTAGGTAATCACAATTAGGTAATCACACACCAGAAGGCATTTGATACGGCCCCAAACGGGAGACTTATTAAGAAGCTGAAAGTAATGGCGAGAATAGGTGGACAGGTCTTGGAATGGATGAAAATTTACTTGAAGGAAGGGAACAAAGGGTTAGAGTAAGACACTCAGTGTCTGAATGGAGAAGATTTAGTAGTGGAGTTCCACAGGGTTCAGTTTTAGGGCCACTTTTGTTTCTTGTATATGTAAATGACCTACCATAGTCTGTAAATCTATTCATAAATATGTTTGCAGATTATGCAAAGATTGAGAAGAATGTAATAGACTAGAACAATGGTAGAGAACTTCAGGAATACCTAAATAGTCCGCATGAGTGGTCAGAAAAGTGGCTTATGGAATTCAGTACCTCTAAATGTAAGGTAATGAAAATGGGTACAAGTGCATGAAGGTCCAAGCTTGACTACTCAATAGCAAGAGCAGAGCTTCAAGAGACAGAGAATGAGAGAGATCTAGGAGTAAACATACTGGCAGATTTGTCTCCAGAAATGCATATAAATGGCATAGTAAGGGCAGCATATACTTTCTTAGCAAATGTAAGAGTAGCCTTTTTATGACTGTGACACCAGGACGGGCCAAAAAACATTATAAAATAAAACAGCCCTCATCGGGCCTGGGCACGAAGAATACATAAAGTAAATAGAAACAGAGATGGAGAGTGTAATGACTTGTCAGATGTGAAGGGATAATAAAAGATGTGTGATGAATATCCAAGAATATTCAGTGTAGCTGTAGGCATAGAAAAAGAATGCTACTTATCATGTTTTTTATAAACGGCAATTTCTATTCTAACACGAAAGTTGAAGGACCAATGCATTTTTCTTCAGCAGAGTCGTGGTCGTGAAGAAACTGCTCCACCAGTGACTCATAAGTGTGTTTGTGGACGTATATTCAATAGGCATGTTGAGATGACAAGGGTCATCACACAAGGCACGACACTATATCTGCTTCTTATCCCAGTTGGTGAAGTGATAGAGTTTTGAGAGTTAACTCGAAAATTCCAATTCCAAACCACCTCGTTATGAACAAAGATTAATGTTCAATGACCAAAAGCATTATAATTACTGTTTGTAATCTTAAACAAATAATCCATTCACTGTAATAAGTCTCTAAATGAAAATTTAATTTGCATTGCGGATATAGACCCCAAGGTTCGGTTTCAGGTTTCACTCCCTCACCTACACATGTTAAAAAAAACTGAAAAAAAGAAGTGTGAAACTGGTATTTCAAATTATATTCCAGAATCTCTCAGCAGATTAACCGCTTTTATATTTACGTTTTATTTATCCACGCCGTACACTCTGCAGCAGGATGTGCATAGTCCTTTGTCAAGAGAGCTACGGGATGGGGATGGGTTCTTCTTCTTCTTCTTCTTCTTCTTCTTCTTCTTCTTCTTCTTCTTCTTCTTCTTCTTCTTCTTCTTCTTATTATTATTATTATTATTATTATTATTATTATTATTATTTTTATCATTACAATTTTTATTATTATTATTATCATTATTATTACTATTATTATTATTGTTGTTGTTGTTGCTATTATGAAGTCACCAATTTCTTTCGATGAAACGTATTTTAGCACATAAAACAGAGGCGCGCAATAAATCTGACAAGTTTGATTAATATTACGATGCTATTCAGCAAGAAAGATAGTTCGTCCAAAACATCGCAAAAACTTATTAAGGCTGGTAATGGCATCTAGATTCTAGAGCAATATAGAACTTAGGAATTTCATAGAAGGCATTAAGAGCAGTAACAACCCCGGATAAGAGAAAGTGCCTGAGAAGAAAGCAGGTTTTAATCTACCCACTCTCCGGAGGCCTAAGTCGTCGAAATAGCCTCCTCTCCGCCATATATGCACTAGTAGTAGATACAGTGCCCGCAGTGCAAGTTAAATTGGTAATAAAAGTTATATATATATATATATATATATATATATATATATATATATATATATATATATATATATATATATATATATATATATATATATATATATATATATATATATATATATATATGTATTAGCTGGTGAATGTGTATAGATAGGTAGGTAGGTAGGTAGGGAGAGAGAGAGAGAGAGAGAGAGAGAGAGAGAGAGAGAGAGAGAGAGAGAGAGAGAGAGAGAGAGAGAGAGAGAGAGAGAAGATAATTCGAAGTATTTTGAAAAAAAAAAAACATCGGTAGAGGGAAGTGAAGAGCAAAGGAATGAGAATAAGAATACGTGGGAAAAAAAAAGACCCAGAAAAGATAAACATTATATTTCCTTTAGAATTCATCTAATTATTTTCTATTAGCAATGTTTTATTTATTATGCGAGTATTTTCCACGGCAGGTATATTTTTTAAGGATTTGGTATATCAGAGAAATATATAAAAGTTTTGGTTGTGATTTGACCTTCTATCGAAGATGATGAAAGAAATTGCTTCAGAAGATATCACTGGTACCAATATGTTATTGTTTGCTGTTTTTTGTCATTATTATTCCGCTGCTCTACTGGGGTTCCCCCTTGGTGCCAATATGCAAACCATTTATCCAACAGCTTACAAATAAGCAAGACAACTTTGCAAAACTCTCTACCGAGGCAATCAAACTCTCCAACCAAAGGCAACTCAAAATACGACACAATTAACTTTGTATATCAACAGAAGGAGATACAAGATAACTGAGCATAAACAAAACAATCCTGGTAAATTGAAAAAAGAAAAAATCTATTATTCACATCCATAAACAGCAACTCAAAACCAGAAGTCTGAGAGGAAGAACAAGCAGACAACCAACCACAATCGTTCAGAGGCTCCATCAGCATTGTTACTTTCACTATCACACATACACACGCTACCCACCTTCATTCAACTTAACCGCAAGACCTTAGGGTGCACACAACACACCTTCCCCAAGATAGACTCTGTCCCCAGTGTATGTATCAAATAGTTGAGTTTTCTTTAACCCTTCCTCTCTCATTATATAATACTTCATAAAGTCTCCACTAGGAGATTTTGGAACTACTTTTGTCTTTCAGTATATAATTGCGCTGAAATGAAAATGAAAATTTAGCACAGGGCATAATGACAAAACAGAGCTACATTGAGAACAAATTTAATTTTCCAAGACACTGGCTACTGCTATTCCTTCGTCAGCGTTCTTGGTAGTAACAATAGTAGAAATAGCTGCAAAAGCAACTTCAATGGGCGAGAAAAACTTTCCTAACCTTTAGTCCACTTCTGGACTTTAAATGGTATTGTTACAAAAACAGGATAACCTGTTTTTATGAACTTTTCAATGGTTGGCTATAAACGTTGGCTCACAGGCTGATTGTTTTCGTAGGATCATTTACTATGCTGAAAGGGGATAAAAGTTTGTTTTTGTTTCTGTTAAAAAGGAAAGTGGTTTATATCATTATTTGCAGTATCAATTAACCACAAATAGTGTAACTATATGTAATATATATCTTCCTCAGAGTTTGAACACAACAATTGGAGACAATTCTTCAGTGACTACGATTACAGGGAGCCCCTACGTTGACAGATGCAATTTCAGTGTTCTAAGGAGCCAAATTCTGGTCAGGAATGGCTGGGGTATGAAACATAATTTTTCATATATATAATGACATACACATCACAACTAAATTTCAGTTGACTGTCATATGCGGGAATGGGTATGATGAATACGCACCTGAATTATTTACCTTAATTTAATTCAACTTATCAATATCTGCCATGAGGGTATGACCGGTTATATAGCATACCCATGGCAGAGTAATTAAAGATAATTCTCTTCTAAAACCAAGGTTGAGGTGGTGTTCTGTCTTTTAATTGCTAGTTGCGAGGTCATCAAGGCATAACTGCAGTATATAAATATTTGAAATTAATTCACAAAGTGATACAATTACTATCCTGAGAATAATAATAATAAAAACAATACGAACGTCATTATATTGTAACCTCTTCCTCAAGCCAAAAATATATATAGAATTCGCAGTGAAATGAAATCTGAAAAATCTGTCTACTTCGGCGTGAAAGAACTAAATTGCTTAGAGACCACAAAACGTAACCGTGACCTTTCCAGAAAACAGTATAGGTTAACCTTCTTCGTTAGAGTAGCAAAACAAAAGCAAATGTTTGCACGTCATGTTCACAACCCCCAGAGGCATACCGTTGATATTTCTACAATGGAGTGAGGAATTTCAGTCTTCCTCTTCCGCTGTTATTTGTGGTCTGTGATAACGAAAAAGAAAAAGAAAAAGAAAAAAACATTTGCCCTTCTCACAATATCTTTTCTTTTATTGTTTTTGTTCATTACTTTTACAATCGTAAAAGTACTATGAGGTAAATGCAATGAAGATCAATTTTCTTGTATTTTTAGCCGGAACCTTCAGGATTTAAAATAATAATAACAAATAACATTTATATAGCTTCTCAAAGTCTTGCTGCCTTTCAGTTGAGTAAATAATTAAAAGAAAAAATAATGTTTCATGGCACTAGTAATCCTCATAACGGGGATGGACACAGAAAAGTTGGAGCTGGGTAATTAAGGCTGGATGTCCTTCCTAATACCCCATAATGAGTTTTATCACGGGTCTGTCACCTACAGAGTAGAGTGTACTAACCACTGCGCTCCTACGGTCCCCTTGTTGAGTAAATATGTAATGGACAAACAGCTTTGTGTTTTCCACCTGTGACATGATTCCAATTAGTTTCTTGGGATTGCTTTCAAGTACATTGCTTGATGTTTATCACCACTGGCGTTTGGAGACGTGTCAAACTTCTATTGCATTTGTACTCAAATGGTTTTGAATTCTGTATTGGGATGCCAGTATGGAATACTCATAACTCAAAGGCCCGATTTCTTAAACAATGTAACCCTAGGATACCATATAGTTAGATAGCTAGAAACACAAATGGATTTCATAACCGCGTCAGATGAGTTTATGAAATCCATTTGTGTGTCTAGCTAACTAACAATATGGTATGCTAAGTTTACACTGCTTAAGAAATCTGGCGAAAGTGTATATCAGCACCTCTCTCTCTCTCTCTCTCTCTCTCTCTCTCTCTCTCTCTCTCTCTCTCTCTCTCTCTCTCTCTCTCTCTCTCTCATTATTTAGTTAAGTGCATGATCCTGGAAACTGGTGGTTTAATTAAAAAGTTCTCTAAAACAATATTTTGAGGTTCCATAATTTGCTTATAGATTGAAAAGTAGCAGTTATACGGGTATTATTTTTCTTGTTTTTCCAAATTTGCTAACCCCTTTAAAATAGTTTTAACTATGAAGACTTTGCTTATTTTTGTAACGAAATGACTTTTGATATAACAGCCAATAAAATTAGTCTCTCTTCTTTTATCTTCACTTCTCTTCTCACTGGATGATGAGCGTGAATTGCCAGAGTTATATATGAATATGTTTCTCCGCTTTCACACCAAAGGGACACGTCGCACGTGGCATGCCAGTTGAAAAAGAACATACGGAAATATATGAAATCTTTCACACAGAAGTGGAGTGACACGTCCTATGTGCCACGTGCGACGTGCCCGTTTGGTGTGAAAGCAGCCTAAGATCGCTTTGTCGGATACTACCCAACATACATTCAACATTTCTGAGAGATGATACCTTGTCCACAGTGGTTACATCATTAAGGGAATTACATATAGCATACGGCCATTAGATATCGAAATTTACGAAAAGAAGTCTTGGGTTATCCTAATTTCATCTAATTTTTGCATTAATGTAATTAAGTCTTTCCGTACGTGGGATATTCGTCATCTCGAAATTTAGGTTCAGACGTACCCATGCACACTGTATTATGTTCTTGCTTAAATTTCTAAGTTGAACAGAATTAAAAAACGAGAAATAATACTCTATAACACCATTTTGCCTCCCTCGCCCCAAGCATCATTTTAGCCCGAGTTACTGTGAGCAGTGACTGACTTTATATCTAGGAAAACTTTCATTTGAAGAAAAAGAAGAAAAGCTTGCAATATATATATATATATATATATATATATATATATATATATATATATATATATATATATATATATATATATATATATATATATATATATTTTATGATTGTGACACCAGGACGGGCCAAAAAAAAAAGTAAAATAAAACAGCCCTCATCAGGCCTGGGCACGAAGAATACAAAAAAAAATAAATAAATAAAAAGAAACAGAGATGGAGAGTGTAATGACTTGTCAGATGTGAAGGGATAATAAAAGATGTATAATGCATATCCAAAATATTCAGTGTTGCTGTAGGCATAGAAAGAAAATATATAACTAATGCAAAAAAAGAGCCTGATATTAGCAGTTCCAATGTAACAAGTCTATGAGGATAGAAAAAAATGCAAAACTTTGGCAGTGTAAGCCAGAATATCAACATCTAACCACAACTTTGCTCGTGAAAAGCAATATACTCCCATTCTATAAATTTCTATAAATTCCCAAAATTTCATCTAAGAGACATACTCTACAGTCACGCCAGTTAACTTGACATTTGGAAGACTCAAGATACCACACCCTACATATGTAGTGACTATAGCTTTATATATTTAATAAACTTCAACAGTGCCATACTTTTTATTCATGAGTATAACACTGATACAAGCAAGAATACTTTCCTCATCAGGACCAGATACCAAAATCATATTGAGACAAAAAAAAGTAGAAGTTTAATGACAAGACAGAAATAAGAGAATGATACACATTAAGAAAAGGACAGGCTGAAAGAATAGTAGAAGTGATGAAGACTTAGAGATATGGCAGGAATATTCATGAAAATTCGAAGACATACAACCAAAAATATACAAATACAGAAATCAAACGTATGAAGGTACAATAATATCATATGTACCCTGTGCAATAGGTTATTTATCAGTATCACAAAGCCAGACAGACAATAGAAAGAATGCAACAGCCTTCTATATAAATTGCAAAGCCAGACACAGGATTTGTACATGCAGGGAGAGGTAGGGTATGAGTGGAAGAGAGGGATGAGGTCAGGGCGAAGACAGGAAGCACCTAATGATGTTTTTTAAGGGAGCAATAACTGGGCAGTGCCACTGGCCTCACAGAAAAAATAAATTTTGTCCTCAGCCTTTCACTCTGACGTGCCATACCGTTCTACGAATGCCAGATTTTATGCAAATGTATCTATAAATATTTATTAATAAATGACCAATTAGCAAATGTTCCTTATAAGTAGTGAAAATGTATTAAGCTTGATTATATCAGCAAAGCACCTATCTTAATTTCTTATACAATAAGATAAAAAATGATGGGAAATAATAAATAAATAGAAAAAGTAACATAGAGAGAAAGAGAGAGAGAAAGATAGATAGATAGATAGATAGATAGATAGATAGATAGATAGATAGATAGATAGATAGAGAGAGAGAGAGAGAGAGAGAGAGAGAGAGAGAGAGAGAGAGAGAGAGAGAGAGAGAGAGAGAGAGAGAGAGAGAGAGGTCAGTAAATACAATGAATGTTTATTTCCTGTTGTGCTGACACTCGGAGAGGAGGAGGAGGAGGATATAGGCATTCTCTAATATAATAATGCTCCTTGTACTCTGAGCTGTAAATAGGTTATGTACAATATCACTTCCAACTATCTGAGTACATAATAATATCTTCCTAAATCATATAGTATTAAAGAGATCCAAAAAATATATCAGAAATGCAAGTCACATCTTCTCTCCAGGCACTTCCGCGTCTTATTAATCATCTATTACCCATTACAAATCAATAAGTACATAAAGATATGAATAAACCAACTAATAAACAAATGAATAACTAAATAAACAAATAGATAAATAAATAAACAAATAAATATATACATAAATAATGATAAAGGCTCAATAACTGTTTCTGCGTGATTATGAAAGAGCGAAGTCATCCTCTTTTTTTTATTTTTTTTTTATTTGTCTTCAAGATTGCTAACCTTCTTGAAGTCCCTCGGCTGTCAATCTCCCTTCTAAAAACAGCTAAGGATTTGGACGAAGAAGGACTTTCGATTTGCCTTAAATGCAATTTTCACTTGTCATTTTGTTGGATATATTAGCCAGAGATCAAACCCTTCGGAGGTTTTTGTAGATAGAGCAAATGGTTGTACCCATGAACTCCAAAGTACACCCCCCTCTAAGGGCGCGTTAAGCTTCTAGAAAGCCATTGGGGGATAAGAAGGAGGGAATAGTGGTGTCTATCACGTGGGAACTATAACCTGTCAATTCGACGGGGTTTAGTAAGTACAGAAGATAGAGAAGTATCTTCAAAAGTTTAATCTTCGATAAAAGCGAAAAAAGTATGTACTGCAGATATCCCAATCGGGGTCACATGAACTGCAAAATTTCTATTACAGCAATCTTCATATACTGGTATTTTTTTTTTTTATCAAATTACTCTTCGATGACCTTCATGTATCATTATTTTCAGCCATTATAACGGATGGCATTATTTCACAGGATTCACTCAAAAACGTAGATTTTTTTTTTTTTAACATTTCAGTTTCCCAATATCAAACAAGTTTCGACCACTTAGCTTGAAGGTTGTTTATATTTGACCATATATTTGTTTTATAATTAGCTTCTTATTTATTGAGTCAACGCTTACCTGCAAGACACGTAATTGGATTTTAGTTCATATAGTATTTCGAAAAATGCTCCAAATAGATTTAATGCATGAATATCTTTCAAAATAAGACAAGCTAATTAACAACATGCCGTTGAATCAAAACAAGAAATAAAGAAATGTACGTTGGCTAAGTATCAATTTTTGTCTATAGTGAGGACTAGTAATGCAGATTTGGTACATTTCGGCGCCGTTTTGACACTGGCTGTTTGGGCGCCATTTCTATTTTGGCGACGGACATTGGGGCACTAAGATTTTGTATTTTGAAGCCTAACTTAACTATCTCTACAAAATAGAAGGCGCCAAAAAGGCCGCGCTAAAACGTCAGGGCCCAAACTGCATCGCCCAATTGCTCCATTCCGTTGTAATACTAACCCTAAGGCGTAAACTCTGCTTCCAAACTGCCCTTATACATACAATGGGGCAATCAGCATACAAACAACTGGATATTTTCACATTAAACATTTCAGCGACTACTCTCATGAGCAGAGAAGACTCATCATAATGTTTCATATTTCATACTCTGGGATATATTTTGTGTGTCTACTTATGTACTGCGTTTGATATTAACAAAACTTATGATTGATTATACATCGTTAAAATAGGAATAATAAAGTTTGGAGAGCCTATTATTATTAGTTTCTCTATTTGTCTTCCTCTAAAAGATATTTTTTGAAAGAATAATGTTTTGATCAATTTTATATATTGTTTTAATCTCTCCCATTCTACCTTATATAGCAAAAGCAGATGGACTCTTTCAATAATCTTCCAATTCCTTCCTTATGAAGTTCATGTCGGTATGAGAATATGTAAACAACATTAAATTCTTTTCGAATTTGTAATTTTTCCATATGAAGCTGAAGTTGGAATGAGTGCCCATAGCATACGCGTCAACTCTTCCTGTAAACACTAGACTTGCCCTATTCGAGTACAGCTGAGACTGAAATAGTGCATGTTTGGCTCATCTTTTCATATTCATTTCATTTTCTAAATTCTTCCAAGTGACTTTCACACATTTTCATTCAGCCCTTAGCTTCCCTCGATCCAGGCGAGATATGGAAATACTGTGCACACGTATAACTATCCTTCCCTTCACTCCTATAATTAACCACTCAATTCTTTATTCTATCTAAGATCGTCTGTGAATACCTCGCTCCCCTATGTTCATATAGTAGTCTTTTCCCGTCACATTCTAGCATTAATCTTCTAACGTGGTCTCAGTTTACTTCCCTTTCACAACGGCCCATACACACCGGAGGTCTTAATTGATTCTTTAAAGCCCTACAAAAGGTTAAAAAAGGTTTGCGAAAAAAATTGGAATTGAAAAAATGGATACAATAAAATTTCAGATAGGCCCTACTACTACTACTACTACTACTACTACTACTACTACTACTACTACTACTACTACTAATGATAATAACAATAATAATAATAATAATAATAAAGTAACCCTTCCTAGAAATCAAAGCATACAGTGCTGTTCACTCTCTTGTGTGACCTCCTCTAAGCCTCTAACAATATTTTCCCTCTATTTCTCACTGCTTCCTACTCCTACCCCCTCCTTCGCCACCCTCTCTCCTTCATCAATACTCTTGACCTGATTCAGTGTTTGACCTCGACTAAGAACGTTCACATAAGTCGCCTTCCTACTCCGGCTACCTGGTACTCAGTCCCATACACACCCTCTTTACATTAACCAGTCTGATAACGTTCCCTTTCTTATAACTGACTGTTATAGATGATTACTGATGTACATAATAGTTATGGTGATTTATAATATATATATATATATATATATATATATATATATATATATATATATATATATATATATATATATATATATATATATATATATATATATATATACTTTTAATAATAATAATAATAATAATAATAATACTAATACTAATATTAATAATAATAATAATAATAATAATAATAATGTTATTATTATTATTATTATTATTATTATTATTATTATTATTATTATTATTATTATTATTACACTGTACTAACAACAGAAATAACACTTTCAATGAGTGTGTATTTAGGCTTATTCAGTCTGGTTACTTTGCAGAGAGCATTTGTTTTTCAATATTAGCTACTGTTAAGCTTGCAAAGAGAAGTATTTTATATGCAGAACATAGAATATGAGAATTGTTGGTTTTCAAGACGGAGGGTCTAAAAATATCAGTCGAACCATCATTTAAACAAAATAAGTAGTTTAATAACCAGAAAGATAATGACTTTTGCAGACGTATAGCGGTTAAGAGCGACATAACAAAGTTGTAAAGCCAGTCATAGATGATGTTGAAAATATGGTATTGTTGCAGATAAAATATAATGCAATGATAACTAATGAAAGGTAAGGCACTACCATCACATAATTTTTTTTTTAATATTTGGAAAATTAAAAGAAAATATCACCGGAAAAAATGACTGACTGAGGAGGAGGGAATGAAATAATTTAAGCATTTTATTACTAATCAAGTCAAATAGTTACGAAACTTATCTGAATCCATGTGGTTTTAAAGTACAATTTTCAAAGCTTTTGAAAGAATAGATTCTTATAGTTAAATTATATCACTGCATCTTTATACAAATTTGCGTAAATTATTACTGATGTATTTGTATTCTGATGTTAGTTTTAAGAACCATAAAAATCTATAAAAGCATCTTCCTCGTTGAGTGTTCTTAATAAAGATAA
Source organism: Halocaridina rubra (assembly GCA_037179515.1). Classification (NCBI taxonomy): domain Eukaryota; kingdom Metazoa; phylum Arthropoda; class Malacostraca; order Decapoda; family Atyidae; genus Halocaridina; species Halocaridina rubra. The sequence continues at coordinate 42,796 of JAXCGZ010009664.1, forward strand.
TTTTCTGTATGTGAACTCCTTTTATAATGGAAAGAAAAGAATTGTACCAATACATATACTTTGCAGCAAAAAACTAAGCGCTAATGAGAAACTCCCTTAATATATTTGTATCACATAATGGTTATATAGATAATAGTGAAAGCAAATCTAGTTTTATATTGACGAGACTTAGCGCCATAAAGAGATATGCTCAGCTGATAGATAGTGAATTAGCAGGTGAATGAAAGTGAATGAGAGAGAGAGAGAGAGAGAGAGAGAGAGAGAGAGAGAGAGAGAGAGAGAGAGAGAGTAAATGATTGCCCGTAACTCACTTGATATGTGGACATTGGGATCGTCTAGTAAGTAGATGAACCAGAGCGACAGGAACTTATCCGCTTCTGATGCTTTCAAAAGGGCATTATCAATCCGGGTAATATCAGGCACCACCAGCTTCCCGTCCACTGTTGCAGGTGTGAAAGCCTGGGCACTCTGGATAGTAAGAGTGCCAGCACTACCCAACAAAATAAACAGGAGTGATAAAATCCACACCCTAATTCCTTGGATATGCCTCGAAGACATTATTCTCTTAAGCTTTGTCTCTTTATTTTTTTTTTATTTAATTTGCCGTTATCAGTACCCAACTCCCGTTTATCTAGCAGCGTCGCGCACCGTCGGCTAACTGAAGCGTTGACGTTAGGTGTCTGGGTCTTATATAGCTTTTGGTCTGTGATCAACCCGCCTCCCAGGCTCTCAGACGTCCTTCCTCCCCCGGCCCAGCTATTCCCACGAGCAGCCAGCCCGTAAGATCCGTCAGCATCCACCTATACCTCTTCAATCCTACTCATAAGTGACTGCAGGAACATATACAAAATGTTAAAACTTTTAGGTTCGTTTATAAAAAAAAAGAGTATGGAATCACTACCATCTAATTTAAATGTTCACTGTCAGCGAGCGTGATCATTAATGAAACTGTTCTTCTTTTTCTAAACTAACTAAAAGTAATCTACAATCAACGACGTGAAAAAATTCGGAATGGTATATGTTCTGATACGTATAGCACAAAGAGAGAATATGTAATAAATTAATACATGTTAATGTACTAGAGAAATACGAGAATAAAAACAAGGGGAGGGTTTAGCCACAGCTAATGTAACCCAATCAAAGCATAAACAGTATTTAAATACTCCTGCATTTACCAGAGCATGTCGAAGGAAATCATTAATAACGGAGAAGCTTTCTTGTAACTTATATGGCACCAGGATTCGTAACAACGATATTTACCGTATTTCATAACCAAAATATGCACATTTCCCAAAATATTTTTTACAAAATTCATGATTATATATACGAAAATATTGTTATTAATTTGTTTGTTATTGAGATTTAATACAAACAGCAAAAAAAAAAAAAGGTCCTTTTAAAGCACTTACAGTGAACTAGAAATCTTGTACTTATATCTTGGCATTTTCAATGATCATACAAATCTTATCTTATATAAACTGTGTGCGTACTCCGTTCTAAGAGTTACAATGAATCCCCATGAATAGGGGGTGACACAGATAGGTTCGAAAAGGGGAATGAAGGTGGATACCCTTCCTAACGTCCTACGGTGGGCTTGATCCCACGTCAGTCACCTACCGATTCGCGCGGCTAGCACTGAGCTACCGTGCCCCCCCCCTTTTTTTTACCAGAAGTACAATTCCCAAAACATATCCATCATCTTATATATAGTTCACAGTATCGTATGAAATGAAATCTACAAGACCTGTAATTGTGAAGATACTGTAGCACCATATACTTCACATCTAATTATTGAATCTGCTGAGTTGACAGGCGCTGCACACAAAGAGACCCACTTCTCTCTCCTCTTTATCGCTAAATGAATCTGGAGAAGATATGATTCATGAGCCGTCTTGTGGATGAAGCAGTATAGTTGGCAGTGGCGGCAAGGGTTTATATACGATAAACTAAAAAAAAAAAAAAAAAAAAAAGGCGATAATTTTGTTTCTTAAGGACGGTTTATACTGTCAAACGGTTCGTCGAACGCGGTTCGACAGACAAGTGTTTGAAGTGATATTCGAACGTGTGAAAGGGGTATTTGGTTGTCGAACACGCTTGTCGAACGTGTTCGACAACCAAATACCCCGTTCACACGTTCGAACATCACTTCAAACACTTGTCTGTCGAACCGCGTTCGACGAACCGTTTGACCGTGTAAACCGCCCTTTAAACAACTTTAGCGATTTCATGGCATAGTAGTCGACCTTGCCCATATCTACAGGAATGGGTGACGTGGATCATTAGGTAAATGGGGAGAGACATGGGTGTTCAATGGAAAGTGTTGAGGACTGAAGAGTTGGTCTGTACTTATTCACGGAATTAAATTGAAAGATGATGGACAGCCGAAATGAATGACGGCCTTGACTCAGAAAATGGGACAAAAGATGTTGACCCAAAATTGCTCAGGGAGAAGGATCTTGGAGGAAAGAAATAACTACAGGATATCTACTTGCAATAGGGGGCAAGTTTGTTTGCACACTGTCAGTGGCGTATAGTAATGATAATAATAATAATGATAATATTAATAATAATAATAATAATAATAATAATAATAATAATAATAATAATAATAATTATAATAATAATACTGATAATAATAACAACAAAAACAATAATAACAATAATAATAATAATAATAATAATAATAATAATAATAATAATAATAATAATAATAATAACAAAAACAATAATAACAATAATAATAATAATAATAATAATAATAATAATAATAATAATAATAATAATAATAATAATAAAAATAATAATAATAATAATAATAATAATAATAATAATAATAATAATAATAATAATAATAATAATAATAATAATAATAATAATAATAATATTAATAATAATAATAATAATGAAGAAAAACTGCTTAAGCCAAAGATAAACGAATCCTGTCCAGAGTCAGTATAATGGCAATATAATTGGTGAGAAGGCTTAAATACATTTAGAAATATAAATATAGTTTGCAAGAACGATATTTTTTTTCTTATAAAACCAGTTTGATTATAGCGATTTGAGGTGCCCTAAACTCAAGAACTCACTTGGAAGAAGAAAATATTTGTTTTTCTATATTACGCTTTAAAGAAAAAGACCCATTAAATAGGGTAAATCTCCCCAAAATCCAGTCTTTTCGGTTCCTTAAGAGACCAAATAAATAGGGTAAATATCCCCAAAATTCAATCTTTTCTCTACCTTAATAGTATCTCAATAAGAATAGTTAGTAACGCATAGACAAAATCTATGGGCATACATCGCCATAATATAAGCTCGCCTTGTATGGATATCTTTATTTTTAACTAAGTCCAGTTTTTTTGAGACACTGTTCCACCATAAACCTCGCAATCATATTGGGCTACTTTTGAAATATGCTCGCTTGGTATGGATTAAATATACCACACAAGGGAAGCCACTACTCTCTTCTCATCATCTCCAAGTGGTTCATGTGAAGAAAGGATCTGTACATGACACTTGGGGAGTTGAACGTGGAACTTCCTGGGTGTAAAGAAGCTTTATATACTGAGCTACCAAAGAGTAGTCATATGGCACCTTGGAAAGCAAAACTCGGAATTTACTGAGTGCCAGTAAGGCATACATAAGACAATTACATATTATTTATCATATACTCAGGGTAACAATTACATCTGCCAAAACAAGCCCTTCGTAAGAAGGCAACCGTCCTAGCCCTTAGTAGAAAAGGGAGTTCGTGACGTAAAACCGAAACCAATCCATTCACTTAAACCAACTACATGACCGCTGGCTGCACCTAATCACGTCTTTCATAATCTATTTAATAATATATATACGTAGAAGTCGATCCTCATATCCGGTAACATCACCCAATTTTCGTAATAAGTCATATGATTCCTTTTCACATCGAATTCACAGAAGTGATGGCATCAATTTTCACTGTAGGTACCGATTACTACTACTACTACTACTACTACTACTACTACTACTACTACTACTACTACTACTACTACTACTACTACTACTACTACTACTACTACTACTACTACTCTACGCCAGAACTACTCGAGATACTGAAGGAGAAGGTAGTGACATTTTCGTACTTTTGGGCTAATAGATAATGGATATGTTCATAGCTCTCAAATATATCCATATTACACTCTTTCTTGCTGACATACTTTCTTTGCTCTTAGCAATTCTGAACCCGAGAAGGTACTGTTCCACAGTAGTCCCCACGGATCTGGTACTACCGAACTGTCAGGAGCTATTGAATAAATGAAACCATTTCCCACTTTTCTTCTTCATCTTGTTCATTATGGCTAAGATATAGTGAAAGAACCGAATTAACGAGTAAAACCCGGAAAATCTTTTAGGGGAATCAGGCCCTAGTGTCAATGGGCCACAAAGAAGTAATAATAATAATAATTATAATAATAATAATAATAATAATAATAATAATAATAATAATAATAATAATAATAATAATAATAATAATAATAATAACAATAATAATAATAATAATAATAATAATAATAATAATAATAATAATAATAATAATAATAATAATAATAATAATAATAATAATAATAATAATAATAACAATAATAATAATAATAATAATAATAATAATAATAATAATAATAATAAAAATAATAATAATAATAATAATAATAATAATAATAATAATAATAATAATAATAATAATAATAATAATAATAATAATAATAAAAATAATAACAATAGTGTTAATAATAATAATAATGATACAAATAATAACAATAGTGTTAATAATAACTAATAGTAACAACAACAACAACAACAACAACAATAATAATAATAATAATAATAATAATAATAATAATAATAATAATAATAATAATTATAATGATAATAATAATAATAATAATAATAATAATAATAATAATAATAATAATAATAATAATAATAATAATAATAATAATAATAATAATAATAATAATAATAATAATAATAATAATAATAATAATAATAATAATAATAATAATAATAATAATAATATTAATAATAATAATAACAATAATAATAATAATAATAATAATAATGATATAATAATAATAATAATAATAATAATTTAAAATCAAAGAAAAACATCGCAAACTAAGCCTATGTAGGCAATTAATGTACCATAGGCCGTATATGCATTGACTTGTCACCAAGTAACGATATTAGTAAATTAAGTAAACAAAATGAGTAAAAATAGGTCATTGCTCAGTTCATGTTTTTTCTTTAAATTTTATATGGCATTGTTTAATCGTTGAGTTATCAGGTTTTAGGCTATTGTATACACCATAACAACAACAAATCTCAAATGTTTATCGACAAATGCGAAAAACGTGACTAGGTCTGATTGCAGTGTAGAGGAAAAACAAAACTCGTTATGGTGAATTGTTATCTTATGACTGAGTCCGCAGGAAAAGGAAGAAGATAAAAAAAATTATATATTAAAATATTGTTAATTAAAAAGAAGAAAAAAAATCATGTGCATGAAACCCACCTTGGGGAGCGCAACTCATGAACTCAAGGGTGGGAGACAGGTATTATATTCAGTGAACACATGATCTATGGGGTTCAATTATTTTTGTTCATTATTGAGTCGTTTGTTGCCAACGGCCATACCATGGCGGGTATGCTGTTTTCTGGTAGATTAACAAGGTTAAGCCCCTTTGTGCCTGGTCAGTGCTTGAATGGGTGTCCACCGGAGAACGCCAGATGCTGTTGGGACACAAGGGGGCTGCCGCAGTGGTGGAGTGCTCGATTTCTGGAGGTGACGGACCCATGTTCGAGCCCACGGCGGAGCTTTAGGAAGGGCATCCAGCCTTAATATCCTGGCCCCAATCCATCCGTGTCCATCCCAAAATGTGGACTAATAGTGACAAGTAAAACAATGGAGCAATTTTGTTGTAATATTTCTGGACAGTTTGTGCAGGCTATCACTATTCCTGCTACTTCATTTCATTTTCTTTGCACGTTATGCACGCTTTCACTATTCCTGCTTTATCATTTCTTCATTCTCTATGCAAGCTGTCACTATTCCTGCTACATCAATTCTTTATTCTCTTCATTTTTTCCTACCGCTTTTTTCACTGCAACCCCCCCCCATCACTCTAAAACTATTAGCAACAGTAATGTCATTTATCATCTAACAGAGCAATTTACTTAGCGTTCACATTATGAGTTCGTCATTAAGAGCTCCCTAATCGATCATTGATGACTGTTAATGGCAAAAATAAATGTTTGTTTTTCACTGTTGCTCTTAACATAGATTATATATGCCAGTAGTGGCATTAATCTTCAGAAAGTAACAGGAAGTCAGCTTGGAAGAACAACGGTGACAGCCGAGGAAACATCGTCCAATGCATCAGCAAAATAAATCATGAAACAAAATGTCTGAAGAATATACAACACGCTGAAACCAACAAAGTCTGATCATGTTTAACTGAAGTAAGTAGCGTGCGTTGCCATCACAAGGAAACATGCTGTTAACTTTAGAAATTCAAGAAGCTGTACAAATTAAGCCTCGCCACACTTTGGAATAAGAAAATGCTTAAACTTCCCAAAGTTTCTGGAAGGGGATTTGAGGGGATATCCACACTCGCGTTCTATGCGGCAGAGACTAAAAGGGATTGGGAAACTTCTGGTTAGCAAATTCCAACCTCCTTATACTCTTTTTACAATATTATAACTAGCAGAAGTGGAAGGTTCGGCAAAGTACATTTGCTTTGCTACTTCAGTTACCTGAACTGTCATCACCAAGCTTGCCTCGGAAGGATATGGAGACTTGCTAATAGAAAAAGCATGTACAAAATCATCCAGACCATGATTCCTTTAATTACTTCAATATAAACTGGGAAATTCAATGGGGGGTCATTGATTTCCTATAGGTCTACTTACTTATGCATGGAGTCCACGTGATTGGAGAAGGAGCTTAGGCCCCTGCTATATGGTAGGTATATACTAGGGTGCTAGTGCTATCACTGTCCCTTGCCTCTGCCTTTCATTACAGACCTTTAGCCTTTAACCTTTCATGGAATAATTTTTGCCAAGGTAATTCGGAAACAACAGGTTTGGAGAGTAACTAAGAAGGGCGCGAGTGAAGAGGTTCATCCATAATGTATTTAGAGAAGCAGGAACTTAAACTTTGTTTTTTCTCT